>NW_026467069.1:0-13353 GCF_026875155.1 Cherax quadricarinatus
TTTCCACAAAATTTACATGGATATTTTTTTTTTCTTTTTCATTATGGTATTTTAAATGACGTTTCAGTGTGGAATTACGATAATACCCTTTTTTACACTCTGTACACGGATATGTTTTTTTTTCCTGTATGAAGTACGTTATGTATTTTCAAGTCTTCATTAGAAATAAATCTTGCTCCACATAGCGAACATTGGTATTTTCTTTCTTTACCATTACTGTGTTTCAAATGATGATGACGTTTCAGTGAAGAATCATGCGAATACTTTTTTTTTCACTGTGTGCACTGATATTGTTTCTTCTCTCCTGTATGAATTACATTATGTCTTTTCAAATCATAATTAAAAGTAAATTTAGCTTCACACAGTGTACACTGGTATTTTACTTCTTTTGCAGTATGGTATTTAAAATGATGACGTTTTAGTGAATATTCTTAACTATATTTTTTTTTACACTGTGTGCACTGATATGGTTTCTCTCCTGTATGAATTACAATATGTCTTTTCAAGTAAGAATTAAAAGTAAATTTTGCTTCACACAGTGTGCACTGGTATTTTCTTTCTTCAGTATTGTATTTCATGTGACTCGATCATTTAGTATACATTTCCACTTAGTATAAATTTATCTGAAAATAAAATATTAATATTAAATTATAACATTTCAGTAAAATAGTTTGACATTTCTGACATTGATATAGTTTCTCTCCCATATAAATTATAGTATGTGTCTTATTCTCTCCCATATGAATTATAGTATGTGTCTTAAAGTAAACTTTTTGTTGATAAATTAGACACATGTGCAACTCTTGGGTATCTTTATTGAGGAAGCGTTTCGCCACACAGTGGCTTCATCAGTCCATACAAAGGAGAATCTTGAAGAACAGGAGGAGAATGAGGTAATAAGTCCCTCAACCTTGAGTCGATGTGGTCAGTCCATCAATCTTGAATAGAATGGACTGACCACATCGACTCAAGGTTGAGGGACTAATTACCTCATCCTCCTCCTGTTCTTCAAGATTCTCCTTTATATGGACTGATGAAGCCACTGTGTGGTGAAACGTTTCCTCAATAAAGATACCCAAGAGTTGCACATGTGTCTAATTTATCAACATGTTGGTTCTCTGAACCATTCATCTACAAACTTTTTGTTACATAGTGTTCTCATTATCATTTTTATATGATGATTTCTCTCTTGTATTTACCCTCGCTAATATTTGTGTTTATATTATTTTCGAATTGTGATTAATCAGAAAGTGTAATGTTAAAGTTAAAATGTTCAAATTGTGTATACGTTAATAATTCCATTCTTTCAGACGACATTTTAATTATTAATATATAATAGGTATTAAGTATCAAAAAATTATATGTTTTTACATTTATATTACAAATAATAAAATGGGTAGTTTTAATATCAATACCTATATTACAGACAGACAATTTATGAACACAGTAAGTTAAACTTTCACATACTATTTTTTTTTCAGTTTTTTTCAGTATGATACATTCGTTTCTATCATATCTTATCATTAGTATGTATGTATATTTCTAATCTAACTCCATATGTAAAAATAAGATAATACCTTCAGTCTCTTAAATCCAATGTCACTAATAATATGATATGTAAGCAACAGAGTGATGTTAGGATAATTTTATATATATATATATATACTCTCATTGTCCTGTAGTTTTTTTTTATGAAATGGATACCTTTAATTTTAGTACAACAAATTATAAAATAGTTTGCTGCATGTAAATTGACTTACTTTTAGATAAAGGAAATAGTGATGATGATAAAAAAGATGAAGATTTATAATTCAATTTTAAATTTAATAAAAGATTTTTTACTTCAAGTCTAAAACTTTTACTAAAAGAGAAAAATATAAAATGAATAATGTGTTCTGCAATCATTAAAAGATTTACAATGGAACGAAATACTTCTTCAGAATAAGAACCTTTACAATTGATGATAGTTTCAGAAAAAAATGCAACATAAATAATAACTGGTAAAGTACAAAGAATAAAAGCAACTGATATAGAAAAAGTTGTATAAATACTTGAATATGTTTGATTACAAGATCTAATAGTAGCAGTGTTATTATAAAGGCAATGATATACTAAGCCTATAATAATACCAGTATTAAATATTATTACTGAAATTAATGGAATTATCAGCACTATTAAACCTCGTATTATCAACCACACTTGCATTGAGATACTCATTTCTCTATTTAGATGAAAGTCATCAATAAGAATCCATTGCCCATCATTACACAATTTATCTGCATTATTATTATTTTTTTCCGTTGATGATTCTAAACATATCAATTGAATATTAAATTAATTTTTAATATGCATCAATTAGAGATTTAAGGTTTTAAATCTCTAATTGAAGAATTAAAAACCGTTTCTGAAATTGAGAAGATGGTGGGTAAGGCTCTTAAACATCAGAGTTTATTTAAGCGTGATATTTCACCTTTTGAACGAGAATATTTTTCACAACTAGACTTAGAAAACTTCAAAGTGGTTTTAGAGAAAATTGACCGTCTGTATCACATCTTTTATCTTGAAAAGGATGATTACTCTTTATACGAATTAGTGGTGAGTATGGCTTACAAGAATTCTCATATTTTTGTGGAAATGACAGCAGTTTGTAATGGAGATGATGATTTTGACTTTTAGGGTGGAGGAGATATATTAATTATCTGTAGTCCTAATAATTTACTTTACTTCCATCCCAAAAGTGGTCATTTTCATAATTTTAGGACAAAGCAAAATTTTTGAACTATACTTAGAACTTTTCTTAAAAAAAGATGGATATACTGTATCTCCAGTAAGTGATTTTAGTCATTTCTTTCCTGTGAACGTATGGCTTGATGATGATTAATGTATTTTTTGTATCATGATACCTAATAACACCACGTTGACCGTAACAGCATATCCAGAAGTGGTTACCCTTTGCCATGTTAAAATATCCTGGTATGTTAATTAAATTTATGGAAATGTGAAATAAAATTTAAAAAATGAAAAAAAAAAGTATATAATTCACCTAATTAAGCTTCATCAATGTATAAGGTAAATGATACCTAATAACACCTCCTTGACCATAACAGACATAGTGGGCTTCTCCAGAAGTGGTTAGCCCATCCTTGGTTATCTCAGATTTACATGGTCACTCCAGATGTGGCCAGTAATTGTAAAACTCTGCTTGAAAAAAGAGGGAGTAAAAGGAAATGTGTTTATCCAAGCTCCTCCCCTAAAAGGAGGAGTAAAAGGAAAAGTGGGCCTCAGAGCTCCTCCCCTTGAAGGAGGAGTAAAAGGAGAAATATGTATATAAGTTAGGTAAATTAGGTTTAGACAATTAATTCAACATGGATCCACAAGATAGGAGGATTAGACGGGAAAAATTGTAAAAGCTTGTTAATTTAAAAGAACGGCTGGAAGAAATAGAAAGATGACTGGAAGAAAATAGGAAGATTGAATGAACAAGAATTGATAGAGTTTTTGGATGATTTTCACTTTTCAGATAATGTTTCAGATCTTGAAATACTAATAAGTAGTAGTCTAAAAACTCTTAGCCAACCAAAAGGATCAAAGACCAAATGAGGTGTCACATCTGTGGCCAGCATCACCACATCTCCTATACCAGTACTTCCACTGCCATCCCAGATGTGGCCAACAGTTCCATGGCCACCACTGATATTGAGGCTGGCATCTCCATTACCACATCTCCTGTGACCAGTACTTCCACTGCCACCCCAGATGTGGCCAGCAGCTCCATGGCCACCACTGATATTGATAATAAAGGAAAAACAGACAGATCTAAAATGATGCGATGTTCAGTAGGCCAACCAAAGGATCGAAGACCAAAAGAGGTGTCACATCTATGGCCAGCATCTCCATTACAACATCTCCTGTGGCCAGTACTTCCACTGCCACCCCAGATGTGGCCAACAGCTCCATGGCCACCACTGATATTTATAATAGTGTTGTGAGTGATATTCCAGTGTCAACACTTGCACCTGTTGGGGTGTCAAGTGCCACAAAGAGAGAGTTATTATTTGAGACTATAGATCCTCGTATTACTGGAAAGAATTTGATGATGATTTTTTATCCTAGAAAATTATTTATTAATGTCTTATCGGAAGTATTTTGCCCTAAGTGTTTTGTTGCAAATATGAAGACTGTATATTATGAACAACATCTAGAGAGCACTTTTTTTCTAGGATGTAATAAGTGTCACTATAAGTTGGGAAAAAAAACACTCAAGAAGTACAAAAAAATGAATGTTGTAACTGGTAGGATGGTGTATGGAGAATTGTTAGCAGGTCGTGGATATTGTGCATTTATTCGTAGAAATGCAGTGTGTAGTTTGCCATATATCAGTCTGGAGACATACAATAAATATGAATCTATGATAACAGAAAGATCTATTGAGTCATGTAAGAAAATACTTGCTGAATCTAATACATTACTGTTCGAGAATATTGCAAACTGAGCATTGTACCAGATGACGCAAAAATTCTAGACATTGATGTAACATATGACAGAATATGGCACATAAAGGACATCACTCAAATATAGGCATTGGTGTAGTTATAGATATCTTGACAAAATTAGTGGTTGATTATCAAATTTTTAGCAATTTCTGTAATATGTGTTCTTCTATGGATAGTTGTTAGAACAAAGAAAATAACTAATGAGGAACATAAAGACTTTCGCAAAAGACACAAACTTGAATGCAACATAAACCATAAAGAATCCTTTGCAAAGATAGAAAGTGAAGCAGCGGTAATGATGTGGCAGAGATCAATTGAAAATAAATTGAGATACAAAACAATTGTGTGTGATGGTGACAGAAACATACATAAAGCAATTGTTGACCTCAACGATGGTGAGGGTCCATATCCAGGTGTAAATGTTGAAAAAGAGGAATGTATCAATCACTTTGCTAAATGTCTAAAGAACAGACTAACAAACTTAGAAAAGTCACAGAAAGAATTGAAAAATGGGAGAAAGAGGAAGAAAATGGGCATGTTGACAGACTTTGTAATCGATAAGTTGACACACTACTTTCAGAAGAATCTGCGAGAGATCAATCATGATGTTAAAGATATGAGGAATTGTATCATGGCAAGTTTCTTTCTTTTTTCCTCAACTGATAAAAAACCACAGCATCACCTTTGCCCAACAAGTGATAATTCCTGGTGTTTCTACCAGAAAGCAATAGCAGAAAACTTTCCCCCACCATCTCACACAACAATGAAAGTACAGCTCCAGTTAAAACCTGTATACATGGAGGAAGTGCATAATATTTACAAAGACCTAACAACAGATGAAATTATGCAGCATTTTGTAAAAGGCAGAATGCAAAAAATTAATGAAAGTCTTCATCAACGCATATTGTCTTACTGCAATAAAGACTTATTTCAAACAAAGAGGCAAGCTGGTTTCATAGCTAGCCATGCTGTAGCAGAGTACAATAGTGAGTATGTAAAGAGTTGCATACCACTTGGCTACAGACGTTCAGCATTCACTCAAACACACCTTGAAAAAATGGACAAGAGCATGCAGGTAGTAGGGGCCAAAGAAAGCAAGAAGAGGAAAAGGAGGCAGGACACATCTTATGAGCCTGGTAGACATTAGATTATCATGTGTCCACCTACACCTGATCAAATGTAGGTAATTTTTATGGGTTTTTTTTTTTGGTGTATTTTTATGTATATAAATATCATATGTGAAATTACAGCATCTGTGTATATAATCAATCACTGGGAATATTCACTGGGAATAGGATTTTGAGCACTCATTTCTTTCTTTCCAGGGAAGGGATATTGGATATTCATGGAACTTCAGGGTGAAGGGATCTGATCTTCATGGAACTTCAGGATGAAGAAATCTCTTCATGGAACTTCAGTCTATACAACCAGTTCTACTCACAATAAATTATAGTATGGTGTTAGGACAAGATGAATATACTATACTCTCAATAAATTATAGTATGGTGTTAGGACAGAAGATGAATATACTATAAGTGACTTCAGTTGATAATGATTAATGTATTTCTTGTCATCTTTATATGATAGACACCAGTTGAAAAAACAGGATACTACATTCTGTGCTCACAGGATATAGTATCCTGTTTAATAATACTGCTGGATGCCACATCCTGTTTGTGATCAAAATATAGAAGTTGAGAAACAGGACATTATATCTTCTGAATGATTCACCTAATTAAGCTTGACATCAATAAATAAGGTAATTGCATTATTTGACATACAGACATGGTTTAAGATTTAGAAGGGGTAATATGCTCATATGTATATAAGTTAGGTAGGTAAGTTAGGTTTAGACAATCATTTTATTATGGACCCACTGAATTATAAAACTTACCCACCCGTATCAAATCTGTTGAGAAAGATGAAATGGTATTTGATCTTCTTTGATAAAATACCACCATAAACAAAGTAACAATTTATGAAAGTGATATGATGGTATTGGATATAAACATGTCTGTTAAATCAAATTATATTTAAGTTCCTCCCCTTTTAAACTATATAAAGTTAGGTTCAGTCAGAAAAAGATTTAAAACACTAAATGGACTCACAACAAGAACAACTGGAAGAAATATCAAAAGGAAGAATGAATCTACAAGGACTACAGGAAGAAGAACTTGAACGACTTCAAGGAGAATGGCAACTGGAAGAACTTGAAAATTTGGACCTACAAGGAAGAATGATGAAACTACAAGGACGACAGGAAGAATTTAAAAACTTTTCAGATTTTAAAAGTTTTGTGGAAGAAATACCAAGAGGTTTTAAATCACTAATTGAAGAAGTAAAAACAGTTTCTGAAATTGAGAAGATGGTGGGTAAGGCTCTTAAACATCAGAGTATGTTTAATCATCAAATTTCACCTTTTGAAAAGGCATATTGGTCAAAACTAGAGTTAAAAACTTCAGAGTGGTTTTAGAGAAAATTGACCGTCTGTATCACATCTTTTTTATTGAAGATGCAGATGAATGTTTTTAGGAATTAGTGGTACATATGTCTTACAAGAATTCTCATATTTTTGTGGAAATGACAGCAGCTTGTGAAGAAGGTAGTTTTGAATATGAAGGTGGAGGAGATATATTAATTACCTATTGTCCTAATAATCTATTTTTCTTCCATGCCAAAACCAGCGTTGTTCATACTTTTAGAACAAAGGAAAATTATAAAAATCTACTTAGAAATTCACTTATAGAAGATGGGTATATTATACCTCCAGTAAGTGACTTCAGTTATCTCTTTCCTGTGAATATATGGTTTAATGATGATTTAATGGAATTTTAGATTCTGAAGGTTTTATCTCTAATTAAAGAAGTAAAAACAGTTTCTGAAATTGAGAAGATGGTGGGTAAGGCTCTTAAACATCAGAGTATGTTTAATCATCAAGTTTCACCTTTTGAGAAGGAAAATTGGTCAAAACTAGAGTTAAAAAACTTCAGAGTGGTTTTAGAGAAAATTGATCATATGTATCACATCTTTTTTATTGAAGATGAAGATGAATGTGTTTACGAATTAGTGGTGCATATGGTTCACAATAATTCACATGTTTTGTGGAAATGACAGCAGTTTGTTACAGAGAGGTGGTTTTGAATATGAAGGTGGAGGAGATATATTAATTACCTATTCCCCCATTAATCATCATCTCACCAAAAGCAGTGTTTTTCATACTTTTAGAACACAGAAAATTTATAAAATTCTACTTAGAAATTCATTTATAAAAGATGAATATATTATATCTCATGTAAGTCATCTATTTCCTGTTAATGTATGGCTTGATAATGATTGATGTATTTCTTGTATCAGATGGTTTTGTTAATTATTTTGTGGATTTTTAAAATAAAAAGATAAAAAAAACCTATACTTTTAATTATTAATTCATCAATTTGATATCCCTGCATATTAAATAATTATGCAGAATACAATGTATTATGGAGAGCAGATAAAGCTTTGGCTTCAACAACCACATGCTCCAGCACATATTATTTTTTTTTGGGTACCATAACGTTAGATGGTCAATTTGGCATTACTTTATCATTTGTGATTATCAATAATGATTTCGAGATTGCCAATATTGACTTCTGTTGCTGTAAGTGTTGTTATGTCCAATTTTTCACATTTCTTTTTTATAACTTTATTTATTGGATGATCTTCTTTTACCACATCAGGTTCAATATGCCTAAAGTCTCTGGTAAAAACAATCAATGAAATCGTACAAAGGGAAAATAAAAAAAAAATAAAAAGTTTGCACCCCCTTAAGAGTGTACTTGTTGTGGATTCCATCTCACATTGGTCTTCGAATACATGATAGAATTGGAGGGAGCAGATTACAGTCTTGGTTTACAGTAGTTTGAGAACAATAATAAGAAAAAAACTTCAACTGAATTTTATTGACTTAAGACTCAGAGATATTGATACAAGTCAGTCCATCTATAATCAGATCTATCATGCTATGGTACATCCAACAAAATAACCAAACTCTTGGATGCACTCCCCCTTTTTTTGGCAGGCGAAGTTTTTCCAAAGAAGGGCAAGTTTTTATCCACAGTGGTATTTACAACTACGGATAAAAAACCCGTTTTTGATAGCTTAAATAAAGCATTACCACATTTGGGTGTATGGTTTTTTCCACCTAGTTGAATTGGGGGGTCGAGTCGAAGCCCTGAGTGGGTTTATGAGTAGATGTGAGTATGATTTTTTATAAAATGGTGTATATGTTGGTGTCTGTATTAAACAAAAAAATTTTTTGCACCAATAACTCAATACATTGTACCGTGGGGGGAATGTTTTTTTTATATTGTTCTGATTAGTACCTTTTTTTCAGCTACAAATTTTGGGGCCCCACCCGGACCCATTATTCTTCTATAACTGTAAAAACCTTTTTGAAATTAGTCATGATAATTACCTTTGTCTTTAATCAAAACTTTGGAGTCCAGCCCTTAGTGTAAGATTCAAAGTAAAAAAAAAATGGCAGAAAAGTGTGAAAAATGCTAAGCATAGATGAAAACTCACCAATTTGGAGCCAAAGTGAAGTCTTTTAAAATAACGGAAAAAAAGTACTCTTTTTTTCTAGTTTAATGTTCAAAATTTTATAAACCCTCACTAGGGAAAAACCAAGGGCTACCCGACTCACTCATAAAATATTTTTGCATTTTGCACCCTTATAGGAAAAAGAGCAAGGGTTTTAAATCAAGTTTGCCAGCCGTAATAAAAAAAATAGTGGTTTTTTCAAGGATACCGTCAAAAATCTTGTTTTAACTTAACACCTACCCACCCCCACAGAAAAGAAATAATCAAGGTTTCCTCACACCCCAGTACACCCACCCACCTTCACAGGGAAACCAAACAAGGCTATCAGTCACACTCAGTCCTCAGTCACAGTCACACTAGTATAGAACCTGCTAAACACCCAAAACTCTTCCTACCCTTTTCCTTCTTTGGAAGTAAAATAAAACAATTGTGAACAACATGTCTTATGTGCATGTGTAGTGGGTAGTCTTATTGCTGTTAGTGTACGTAGCAGTGTGTAGTGACTTTTCAGTGTGTAGGGAAATAAAAATCAAGGGGGTGAGGGGAAACATGGGGTAAAAACAGTGGTGATATCGTGGGGTGTGGTCCAGAGCAGTGGGGTAGCACAGTGGGGTTTGTACCGTAGCATGTTGGTAGTGCAGAGGGGGGGTACCATTAGCAGTGTTGGTAGCACCAGGGTGGTGTGGTACCAGTAGCAGTGGGGTACACAGGGGTAGCAGCATGGGGGGGGGACCATAAAATGTTGGTAGCAGCATGTGGTGTAAACCCAGAAGCATGGGGGTATACAGTGGTGGGTGGTCCCAGTCAGTGGTGGTGCAGAAAAGGGGGTGTGGTCCCATAAAGTGGTGGTAGCAGCAGTGGTACCAGAGGGTTTAAAATTTTTTAAATGGAAAAAATTTTTGGGAACATCAAATAAAATATTTGTGACATTGAAAAATTACAGAGATCAAAAATATTTACCATTTAGAAAAGTTTTTTGTCAATTTTTTTTTTGTCAAAAAAAATTTTTTGGATCATAAAAAAAAAAAAAATTTTTGTAATACATTAAAAAATTTTTTATGATGGTTAAAAATTTTTTTAAAATTTTTTATGTTTGAAAAAATTTTTTATATCGTCATATAAAATTTTTTCCATGACCCAAAAAATTTTTTCTATAGGGTAAAATTTTTAGATAATCAAAAAAAATTTTTGGATCATTAAAAATTTTTTTATAAAAAATATTTTATGATCAAGAAAATTTTTTCCATAGCCAAAATCTTTTCCTATAGGGAAAATTTTTTTGGATAATCAAAAAAAAAATTTTGTGACCATTAAAAATTTTTTTAAATTTGGGGTTTAAAATTTTTTTTATAATAAAATTTTTTTATAAAAAAAAAAAATTTTTATGATCATGAATTTTTTTTTTGATCGTAAAATTTTGTATATAATGGAAAAAATTTTTTGAAAATCAAAAAAAAATATTTTTCATGAAAATGTTTTAATGAGGTTAAAATTTTATAAAAAAAATTTTTTGAAAATATTTTTGATCATTGAAAATTTTTTATTGATGGTTAAAAATTTTATATGATGGTAAAATATTTTGTGATCATAGAAAATTTTTCCATGATGCCTTATATCTTTATATAAAATATTTTATGATCATAGAAAAATTTTCCATGATGCCAAAATTTTTTCTATGATGGTAAAATATTTTGGAACATCAAATAAAATTTTGTGATAATAGAAAATTTTTCCATATGCCAAAATCTTTTACCATAAATATTTTATATCTTCATATAAAATCTTTTATGATCAGAATTTTTTTCCATAATGCCAAAATCTTTTCTATGATGGTAAAACATTTTGGATAATAAAAAAATATTTTGTGATCATTAAAATTTTTTTTTTGAGTTAAAAATTTTAAAATAGGGAAAATTTTTTTAAAATTTTCATCAAATATATTTTATGAAAAAGAAATTTTTTCTATGATCCAAAAATTTTTTTTTTCTATGATTGTAAAATTTTTTATATCTTCATATAAAATATTTTATGATCATAGAAAATTTTTTTCCAGGTGCCAAAAAGAAAAGGTTTTATATACCGGCTGCCAGACGGGGGTAATAAAAAAAAATAGTGGTTTTATCAAGGCTTCCATCGACAAGTCTCTTTTTAACACCCACACCCACTCACCCTCCCAAGAACAGGAAATCATCAATTATTCAGTCACACCCCCAGTAAACCCCCCCACCCCACCCCCAAAAACAGGAAATCATCAAGGGTTACAGCACACCCCCCAAAACCACCCACCCTCACCCCCCAAAAACAGGAAATCATCAATTTTATGCAGTAAACCCCCCCCCCTAAACCCACCCCCCTCACCCCCCAAAGGGAACTCAAGAAAGGGTTATTCGGGCCAACACCCCATAAACCCCCCCACCCTCACCCTCCACAAAAACAGGAAATCATCAAGTTATCTTCCCCAAACCCCCAGTAAACCCACCCACCCCACCCTCCCAAAAAACAGGAAATCATCAAGGTTAACAGTCACACCCCATAAACCCACCCACCCTCCCCCTCCCACAAGAACAGGAAATCATAAAGGGTTATGCAGTCACCCCCCAAAAACCCACCCCCCCCTCCCCTCCAAGAACAGGAAATCACAAGGTTATCCGTCCACCCCCAGAAAACCCCCACCCACCCTCACCCCCACAAAACAGGAAATCAAAAGGGTTTATGCAGTCCACCCCCAAAAACCCCACCCACCCTCACCCTCCACAAAACAGGAAATCATAAAGGGGTTTATCAGTCAACCCCCATAAACCCACCCACCCTCACCCCCACAAGAACGGGAAATCATAAAGGTTATCATCACACCCCCAAAAAACCCACCCACCCTCATCCTCACAGGAACTCAAGCAAGGTTTTTCAGTCACACCCCACCCCCATCACAGTCAACTGTAAAGAATTCATGCTAAACCACATACCCATGACTTTTTCCTTCTCTTGGGAAGTAAATAAAACAAATGTGAATTAATAACGATTTTTAAATAAAAAAATTTAGAATTAACAACATTCTTGTAATGGAAATAACATAAATGGGATTGGGATGATAACAAAGATAAAAGAAAATTTTCCAATGCCAAAACTTTTTTTATGATGGGAAAACAAAAATTCGCCCAATGTAAACTTCTGTCATTTCTCAACTTTGTCTTAGTGATGAATACATTCTGTGCAGTACAGGATTATTAAATCTGTTTTTTTCAAATGGTGTCTTGTTATACTTTTTAACTTATTTTTTTTTCTTTCTAGATCGAAGATGTGGGAATTTCTTTCCAAATCAAAAATGGAACTTTCCTTTTTTTAAGTATATCAACATGGAACTTCCCTTTTTTTATTTTTTTCAGATAACAATGTTGCTTAAGTTAAAATATTTCATCTACATTGATTTTTAAAAAAAAATATTTATTTTCTGTTTTAGTTAACCTTTAAAAATTAATGAAAGAATGTTAACCTTTATGAATGAAAGAGAATGTGAGAACATTTAGTTATAAATATTTCATCTATATTTGATTTATAAAACTTATTGGGGTTTTTTTTTAGTCTTATAAATATTTTTTTATTTTTTTTTTAATAAATAATTTATTTTTCTGTTTTATTAACCTTTTATAATTAATGAAGGGAATTTTAGTAATATTTCTTGAATTTTAAATATTCATCTAACTGATTTTTATAAAAAAATTTTTTTTTTTTTCAAATTTTTTAAAAATATATTTTTTGCTGTTTTACTAACCTTTAGAATGAATGATTTAAATTTGGAAAAAATTTAGTTAAAATATTCATCTATATTTTTATTTAAAAACTTTCATGTTTTTTGTAATCTGTAAAAAAATTTTTTTGTATTTTTTTTAATAAATAATTTATTTACTGTTTTTGTTAAAACCCTTTTTGAATGAAAAGAATTAATGAGAGAGAATTCAGGATGCTTGAGTTTAAAATATTGTTTTGTCCAAAGGCTGAGGGAAAGGGTTTTGAAGGGTTCGGGCAATAAGAGAATGGGGGTGAAACAGAATGACTTCAAGAGTGTATCAGTCGTATGAAAAAGGGAAAATGGGGGAGGGGGTCGGAAACCGGCAGGCCAGACTTTTAAATCCCCCGGGGAAAGGGAATACAGCCTTTCTTGAAGAGAAAAACTATGTAAAGCACCCTTCTGACAAACTGATGGAGTGAATGAAGTGAAAGTTTTTTTTTTTCGGGTCACTTGCCTCAGGAAATAAGCCCGGTGTTAAAAAAAAAATAAAAAATG
>NW_026467071.1:5000-92673 GCF_026875155.1 Cherax quadricarinatus
CTGAACAGTTTTTATCCTCACCAACCCCCTCTCACTCTCTCACTCTCTCACTCTCTCACTCTCTCTCTTCCTCTGTCTCACTCTCCTCTCTCTCTCGTCTCCTCTCTCTCTCCCTCTCTCTCTCACTCTCTCTCTCTCTCTCTCTCTCTCTCTCTCTCTCTCTCTCTCTCTCTCTCTCTCTCTCTCTCTTACACAGGGTTTGACAAGGTTACAAGGTTAAGGATCCCTAGTTTTATTGACAAGCTATTTACAGGTTAAGGATTCCTAACTTCATTGACAAGCTAAGAGCTGTTACCTACATCAGCTTATTTGAAAGCATTTTTATTGTTATGCAACATACAAGTAGGGAACAGGATGAAGTTGGAGCCATCTGTGGGCCAGCATTTTCATGTGATCAACTGACTTTATCTCGTTGACATCATTATGCTGTACGAATGTGTTCCATACTTGAGTCATCCTGGATATATATGATCTCAGATGGAGTGATGCTCTGGAGAAGGGTATAGCCAGAGTGAAGTTGCTGCTTTCTGCCCGTCTTGTGGCATAAAAGCTTGTTTCACGCTGTCCTCAAAGTGGATCCAAGTGTGGTACTTTGACAATATTGGCCTTGTACATAACAGTAAGGCCACCCACATTCCTCCTATGTTGAAGGCTCTGCTGAAATGAAAGATCTTTCCCGGATGGGTCCAGGCGAGAGATGAGATGTCTTGATCTGTTCTCTACTCTGTCAAACAGTTGCAGATGAGAGGGGGGGGGGGCAGGCCAACCAAGAAAGTGAAGCATACTCAAGGTGTGAGCGTACTTGTGCCTCGTACAGAATCTTGCAACCCCTACTGTCAAGCAGATGCAAGATACGGCAAAGTGCTGTAAGCTTCCTGGCTGCCTTGTTTGCAAGATTTACAACATGGTTCTTCATGGTTAGTTTGGAGTCAAATTTCACCCCAAGGATATCAACTTCTCTCTCTGTGTGTCTCTCTCTCTGTCTCTCTCTCTCTCTGTCTCTCTCTCTCTCTGTCTCTCTCTCTCTCTGTCTCTCTCTCTTCTCTCTCTCTCTCTCTCTCTCTCTCTCTCTCTCTCTCTCTCTCTGTCTCTCTCTGTCTCTCTGTCTCTCTCTGTTTCTCTCTCTCTCTCTCTCTCTGTCTCTCTCTCTCTCTCTCTCTCTCTCTCTGTCCTCTCTCTCTGTCTCTCTCTCTGTCTCTCTCTCGTCTCTCTCTCTCTTCTCTCTCTCCCCTCTCTTCTCTCTCTGCTCTCTCTATCTTCTCTATCTTCTCTCTCTCTCTCTCTCTCTCTCTCTCTCTCTCTCTCCTCTCTCTTCTCTCTCTGTCTCTCTCTCTCTCTCTCTCTCTCTCTCATCTCTCTCTCTCTCTCTCTCTCTCTCTCTCTCTCGTCTCCTCTCTCTCTCTGTCTCTCTCTCTCTCTCCTCTCTTTCTATCTTCTCTTCTGCTCTCTGTCTCTCTCGTCTCTCGTCCTCCTCTCTCTCTCTCTCCTTCTTCATCTCTCTCTCTCTCTCTCTCTCTCTCTTCTCTCTCTTCTGTCCTCTCTCTCTTTGTCTCTCTCTCTCTTTCTGTGTCTCTCTCTTCTGTCTCTCTCTTTCTGTCCTCTTCCTCTTGTCCTGTCTCTCTCTCTGTCTCTGTCTCTTCTCTCTCTCTCTTCTGTCTCTCTCTTTCTGTCTCTCTCGTCTGCTCTCTCTCTCTCTTCTCTCATCTCTCCTCTCTCATCTCTCTCTCAAATCTTTCTCGTCTCTGTCTCTCTCTCGTCTCTCTTTGTCTCTCTCTCTCTCTCTCTGTCTCTGTCTCTCTCTCTCTCTCCACACACTGTAATAATAACAATTTTTACTTGGACATGATACAGTGGACCCCCGCATACCGTACGCATCACCTAACGTTCAATCCGCATACCGCTCGCTTTTATCGCAAAAATTTTGCCTCGCATACTGCTCAAAAACCCGCTCACCGCTCTTCGTCCGAGACGCGTCCAATGTGCGCCCTTAGCCAGCCTCACATGTGCCGCCGGTGGCATTGTTTACCAGCCAGCCTCCGCGGTAACATCCAAGCATACAATCGGAACATTTCGTATTATTACAGTGTTTTTGGTGATTTTATCTGCAAAATAAGTGACCATAGGCCCCAAGAAAGCTTCTAGTGCCAACCCTACAGCAATAAGGGTGAGAATTACTATAGAGATGAAGAAAAAGATCATTGATAAGTATGAAAGTGGAGTGCGTGTCTCCGAGCTGGGCAGGTTGTATAATAAACCTCAATCAACCATCGCTACTATTGGTGGTACAGCTGCTGCTGCTGTACCACCGTCAGCTGCTGCTGTAGTACCGTCTGCTGCTGCTGTAGCATCGTCTGCTGCTGCTGTAGCACTGTCAGCTGCTGCTGCTGCTGCTGCTGCTGCTGCTGCTGTAGCACCGTTGTTGGTGTGGCTTATTGAGAATACCAAGAAACAATTAACCTCAGAGGATTTGCCACCCAGGATAACCCAAAAAAGTCAGTGTCATCGAAGACTGTCTAACTTATTTCCATTGGGGTCCTTAATCTTGTCTCCCAGGATGCAACCCACACCAGTCGACTAACACCCAGGTGAACAGGGAAAAATGCCTGGAGCTAGTGCTCATATTGGTGAATTTAAAGCCAGCAAAGGTTGGTTTGAGAGATTTAAGAATCGTAGTGGCATACACAGTGTGATAAGGCCTGTTCTGGAAGAAAATGCCAAACAGGACCTACAGTACTCAGGAGGAAAAGGCACTCCCAGGACACAGTGTCTCATCAGTCATTGCTGCATCTTCAATAAAGGTAAGTGTCATTTATTCTTCATTTAGTAGAGTAGTACATGCACAATATATATTGTGCATGTACTACTCTACTATTGTGCATGTATCCTTCTCTTTGTGTGTAGGAAAATGTATATTTCATGTGGTAAAAATTTTTTTTTCATACTTTTGGGTGTCTTGTACGGATTAATTTGATTTCCATTATTTCTTATGGGGAAAATTCATTCGCATACCGATCATTTCGCATAACAATGAGCCCTCTTGCACGGATTAAAGTCGCTATGTGGGGGTCCACTGTACATAGTTGTACAAAGAAATATAGTAGTTGGGTGTACATGCCAAAAGCCCCTTCTATGCAGAGCATTATGGGCAGGCTTAAAATTAACTTAAAGATTCACCCTAAACCCTGTGACTGTTGCGACCCCACGTCCTAAAGTGTCTCTCTGTGTTGCAAAATATTTAAAAAAAAAAATTATTTTTTCTTACGAAATGATAGTGAATCTCTTCCTGATGGTAATGACACCAAAATACGAAATTTGATGGAAAACTTACAGAATTACACTCTTGTGAAGTTATCAATCTCGGCGATATTTACACATCAGCGATTTTACCCACTTTGAGCCCTATTTTCGCTAATTCCATTGTTCCAGTTGACCAAACTCATAGCTATTTCTTTAGAACTCCATTTGTTCTATCGATTGACTACAAGAAACCACCCATTTACCGATTTCAACTACCCAATAAAGTGGTCAGAATTTGGCAATTTGGCCAATTTCACACAAATTAAAAAAGATGCCAGTTTCTAAATAGGGTCAAGAATGAACAACGCAGATGTTTCTGGCACTAAAATAACATTTTCTCTGTTCATCAGTCACATCTCTAGGCCCCTCTTATATTACTCTTACTTTCTATTTTGAATTTTTATTCGCACAAAAAATAGAAGATTTACTTTTATGCAGACCACTGCATAATTGTATAAATAATGTCAACTCACGTGTGACTGCATATTAGAATGGTTAGTTGGACACTTATTGGACAGTGACATCATTTGTTTACTCTTGAACATCGGTAAAACTCAAACATTTCCACTACTTTGAGCTCAATTTCAAGGTCCTTTTCATCGTGAAACCAATCAAAATCATCTCTATTTCTGTAATGTCTTCCATTCTCTCAAATGAGACCAAGAAAACGAGAATGCAACCATAAATACTATATGAAAATACACCTCAAATTCAGCTTTTCAGTCCAAAAACACGGTCGGATTTTTTTTTTCTCATGCACTGCGTGCTGCAGGATTTTTTTATACTACACACACTGACCATAGACCCATTCTCTCGCATGTGGGCCTACCAGCTTTCTCCCGATTTTGGCATATTAATACGTCAAAAACACTGGCTTGTAAGATTATATATATGACAGAAACAGTCAAAGGGTAAATTTATTCCACATAATCCTTGAATTTATACATTTTTATTCCCCTCTTTTCCTGCCATAACTGATCCTTCAACATCATTGCTACTCCTTCCTTAGCTGTAACTCTGTTAGAAACCCCTGACCTAATCTCATTTATTTCTCCCCACTGAAACTCTCCTACCCTTTCAGCTTTATTTCACTTAGAGCCAGGACATCCAGCTTCTTTTCATTCATAACAATCACAGTCATCTCTTATCATCTGCACTTCATCCACTCACATTCAGACTTTTCTCAACTTTTTCTTCTTTTTATTTTATGTAAGCTGTACAGAAAAAGGGGTTACTAGCCATTGCTCTCGGCATTTTAGTTGATTTTTACAACACGCATGGCTTACGAAGGAAAGATTCTTATTCCACTTCCTCATGGATATGAAAGGAAAATAATAAGAACAAGAATTAAGAAAAACCAAAGAAAATTCAGGTGAGTGTGTATACATAAATGTGTACATGCATGTGTAGTGTGACCTAAATGTGAGTAAAAGTAGCAAGATATACAGTACCTGTTATCTTGTATGTTTATGAGACAGAAAAAAGAAGACATCAGCACTCCTGCCATCATGTAAAACAAATACAGCTTTCTGTCTTACTCATTTGGCTGGACAGTAGTACCTCCCTGGGTGGTTGCTGTCTACCAACCTACTACTTTTAATATAGTCATAATATTTTTCAAATTACATTAAATGCATAAAATTGCTTTTTTTTGCTCCCAAACAGATGTTTGACTGTGGATAGTGTCACCTGGCAACATCATTCATGAGTTCTTTCCAGCCACCTGTCCACCCAACTGCTTCAGAAGGCCACCCAGTATACTTGACTGCTGTCAGTACTATGCACTTCATTTGAGGTACTCCCTAAATTAATAATGGCTATGATAGATGAAAATGTGTCATTGTTGCCTGCAGTGCATCCAACAATGGAAAGGTGTAACCTTGTTAGACACTCTGTTGTGTTGACTTTTTCTGAAGTGTATAAACACATGTCTCTCTTAAAAGGCAGAAGTATTTATGATTACTGTATACAAGAAAATGCTCCAGGGTACATTAAACATGTTTTTTCAGTTGAAGAGAATGACATGGTCCAAACAAGCATAGCTCCAGAACACCTAAACTTGAAGGTTTTGTACAAATTAGTTAGGTATGTGTGTGGTCTGGCTCCACGTGAGGATGACACATGGCACAACAAGGACTCGCTAGAGTTTCTCATTAATTCTGCTTGGGAACAAATGGAAACTTTAAATGAGGCTGCTGCCTTAACAGATCAGTGTCTTAATCACAGGCTTGACATTCTGCAACAGTGTCTAGCAAAAATTCTTGACAAAGTTCAGGAAATGAAGCAGGTAGATGTTGAGACCGTCCGCAGAGAGGTACTAAAAAATTCCACGATGACACCAGTGGGCCCATGTGCAAATGCATCCTCCTCTTCTGACATACCATACATGTACAAAATTTTAACCCAGCATATAATACATAGAATATTTGTAATGGTATTTAAACAACTGAACTGCCTTAATGAAAAAAGTATCTATGACTACCTTAAGGAAGACACAAACATACGTAGACCAATGGTATGTTTCACACGTAGAGAAAAAGACATATTGAAGAATAAATCCTTCCAGCCAGAAAATGTGTCTATCCATCTCTTATATAAACTCCTGCCACGTGTGTGTGATCTGTCAAGCCATAAAGAGTGGCCTACATCTCAAAATACAATAGAATATTGCCTTTTCTGCATAAAGCAAGAGCATGACTGCGCAGCATTCCTAGATGTGCAAAAATTTGCAAACAACTCGCACAAGTTATACAGATACTTGGACAGAATATTGAGTATGATTGCAGAGAAACATAATAAAACAAAACAAGACATTCTGAGAGAGATGCCAGATGAGCCAGTTTGTATGGATGATTCCTTTCAATTCTGTGATGTTTTGTTCTCTCGTATATCTCAGCAGGCTGTTTTTTTAACTCAGACATCACAAGAGCTTAGCTTTTCTCCAACAGCCAAAGAGCCAGGTCCCTCCTTTCGTGCACACCAGGAACCTGGCCCCTCTCATACACCCCAGGAGCCTGACATCTTTCACACATGCCAAGCACCCACTCCCTCCACTCCAGAGAAACAGTTATTGCCTAGTCAGACACCATATTCTTTCAATTCTGTAACACCTGAAGAAGCTAATGTTGTACATTTATTCAAAGCTTTATGTCCTGGAGGAGTAGCAGCAAAGGTCATGTGTGAGGTCTATTTTG
Source organism: Cherax quadricarinatus (assembly GCF_026875155.1). Taxonomy (NCBI): domain Eukaryota; kingdom Metazoa; phylum Arthropoda; class Malacostraca; order Decapoda; family Parastacidae; genus Cherax; species Cherax quadricarinatus. The sequence goes on from NW_026467071.1 coordinate 11,492, forward strand.
CTCTTTCTGGTGATATTGGTAAAGTTAATAAGAAATCTTTCACTGCTATTGAACTGAACCAAGTGAAGGGAGATATAAGAGAGCTAGACATTACCACACTATATAAACTTTTAAGGTTTGCATGTGATTTGGCTGCACCTGGTGATGCTATTTGGATCACTCAAGGTGACACTCTTGAATATTGTCTCAACTCTGTAAAAACCATGAGAAATGAATTGGCTCACAAGATAATTTGCATTAGCAATGAGGATCTCAAGTCAAAGATTCAGAATTTAGAATGCCTCTTAGAAAGTATTTTGCTTAAAGCTAGTTCTTTATCAAAGAAGGACTTAAAGGATAAAATTGACAACATGAAAAATGAAATACAACCACTTGCTGAACCACCACCTTTCTTGCTTGATAAAGAGAATTACTTAACTAAGATAAAAATTCTCCAAGAAACATTAGCAAGCCAGATGGCGCATGATGCTGAAAAAGAGCTACTCAACCAGTATAGTCTTGATGCTTTCACAAATATTTCTCCAGTTACATGGAGTTATACTGACCAACATAGAAATATGACCATAGACAAGCTATTTACAGATTTGGAAATTGTGGATGCTGTTGATGTGAAAATTGGAAATACATTTTCCTTGAAAGAGAGAGTGTTTCCTGTGTTATTAGAACAAAGTGAGGAGATAGGGTCAAGAGTTATTATTGTACAAGGTGTTGCAGGGGCTGGAAAGACATCCCTATGTAAGTTCCTCATTCATCTTTGGACAACTTGTCAAAAACATGTCAGCCAGAAATCTGTTGATTTACTAATCTATATACAGTGCAGATATGTTACTACATCTTCTATATCATCATACTTGAAAACCATTTTGCCAAAGACATTCAGGTGCATTGATATGGATGATATCATTCCTTTGATGCAGGAATCAAGGGTGACGTTCTTGGTAGATGGCTATGATGAAGCTCGCACTGAGGCCAAGGATCTTTTAGATGATATTCTCAAATTTTTACCAGAAAGTAAAATGATCATAACTTCAAGGCCACAGTGGGTACCAAAACTTAAATCTAAAGTTAACCAAATTTCCTCAAGTTGCATGAAAGTACTCAGTTTGACAGGCTTCAAGAATGACAAACGGAATGAATTTATTCAAAAACTCTTTGATGTTACACTAGGGGTAAATCAACAGCAAAGATGTAACCAGTTTTTTGCTTACCTGAATAAACTGGGAGAACAGCTGGAGGTACTTACAGAGTTGCCACTGACTTTAACACTTTTAGTTATGTTATGGATAGATGACTGCAAGAATGCTATGGAAGCAAAGACCATTACACAGCTCTATAGAAAACTCATAGAATTTATGCTGAAGAGACTCAGTTCCAAGCTCAACATATCTGATCACGAACAATGCCGGGAATGGATGTTAACCTTGGGAGAAATAGCATGGGCTAATCTTAAAAAAAATCAGCATTACCTAGATAAAAGAAATGTAACTAAACTTAAAAGAAAAGCAGACAGCTTGCATGTTGATGGCATGGCAGCAATTTCAACATTCTTGCATTGTGATATCCAGATTTCCCTTACCGATTCTCATGAGTTTTGGACATTTGCACACAACTGTCAACAAGAATTCCTAGCAGCCGAATTTATTGTTGAAGATGTGATAGTGAATGATAAATCACTCAGAGATATTCTAGGATTCCATGGAGGTGATGGAGAAGACAAGAAGCTACAGAGATTAATCCCAGTAATAGAATTTATAACTGGTTTACTATCCCAAGAAAATGAGATAACAAAAGAAAGGGCAAGTGAAATTATTCAGATAGCTTTAGTACAGACACCATGGTCTTTCATTGCAATGAGTCGTATAGTTCAGGATATGTTAGAGACAAATGTAGAAGCTAAAGAAATCCTCAAAAACATGTTTAAAGGACAAACATTATCAGATTTCCTTGATGGCTATGACCCACAGAGTGTAAAGTGGGTCCTTGAGAACACATCCTTAGGCATCCCTTCTTGTATTCGACTGAGAAACTCTGTTACTGCTGTACTCAAGATGGAACCTTTATTACAGCTACTAAATAAGAAATCTTGTCATCCTGAGATTATCATATCCATTGATTATGTTAAAAGTACTGAAAAGGCAATAGAATTTGTGAGGAATCTTAAAGAGCCATTAGGGACATTCATTCTGCTGACTTGGAACTCTCACTCACTCATTGAACTCATTAAAAATTGGCCATGGGATCAATCCTTGCATTTGTCTTTTCCTTACGAAGTTTTCCCTCTTCTGTGGTGGGAACTTGTTATATGCCTGACAAAGCAAAATATTGCTGTTAATACTCTTATTTATAGCTCCAGGAACCAAGATTGTGAGAAATTAATTGAGGAGGGAGCAAAATCTCTACACCTAACCTGTAAGACTGATGAATCACTGGATGCTGGGGATATAATCATTTCATGCTGAAACATGAAAGAACATGTCAAGACTGAATAACCATAAGCTTTTATAGGCTAATATATAATGTTTTTGCAAATTTAAACTAGAAATGCTCTACTGTAAATGTAATTAAGAGGAACCTCTACTTGTGAGCGTGTCCACGTGCAAGTTTTTCCAAATACGAGCAGTTGATGGGTCGATTTTTTGCTTCCATACACGAGCAAAATTTCCACAAGCGAGCAGACCTCAAGGCAGGTTCCTTGACACTGGTGAGGGGCTCTTGCTCTTGATCTCGGGAATTGTATCTCATTTGTTTGTTGGGCTATCTTATTGAAACTTGGGCAATGTAGGATGGAAAGATGCTTCTTAACATACACCAAAAATGAAAGAGATCTAAGCATAAATAATGGAGTTCACTTCTCAGCAATTAGCCACCCCTTAGCGGCAATTTCGAATGGTTTTTATGGTTGTATTCTCGTTTTTTGGTCTCATTTGATAGAATGGAAGATATATTACAGAAATAGATATGATTTTGATTGCTTTCATGAGATAAGTACCTTGGAGAAATGGTCCATTGCTTGGCCATTCCAGTATGCAGTTGTGAATGGGTTGACATTATTTATACAATTAATGCAATAAGGAATAACAGTAAATCTTATATTTTTTGTGTGAGTAAAAGTTACAAATTATAATAATAATAATAATAATAATAATAATAATATGTATAATAATAATACGTTTAACAATTGTGTAATAATATAATACGAGGTTTTGTGTGCGAGGGGCTTGGACTTCCAGCAGGCATGCGTGAGCGTGTTTGATAGGAGTGAATGGAGACAAATGGTTTTTAATACTTGACGTGCTGTTGGAGTGTGAGCAAAGTAACATTTATGAAGGGATTCAGGGAAACCGGCAGGCCGGACTTGAGTCCTGGAGATGGGAAGTACAGTGCCTGCACTCTGAAGGAGGGGTGTTAATGTTGCAGTTTAAAAACTGTAGTGTAAAGCACCCTTCTGGCAAGACAGTGATGGAGTGAATGATGGTGAAAGTTTTTCTTTTTCGGGCCACCCTGCCTTGGTGGGAATCGGCCAGTGTGATAATAAAAAAAAAAAAAAAAAAAAATATTATATATGTATTATTATTATAATATATATAATGTATTATTATTATATATTATATATGTATTATTATTATATATTATATATGTATTATTATTGTATATTATATATGTATTATTATTGTATATTATATATGTATTATTATTATATATTATATATGTATTATTATTATATATTATATATGTATTATTATTATATATTATATATGTATTATTATTATATATTATATATGTATTATTATTATGCATAATAATATACTACATGTAATAACAGACAGCTTCAAAAGGCTGTCACTAGATAGCAGTGTTTACCACAATAAAGAGGGAGAGGTTGTGGCCGCCTCCACCTGTTACACAATGACATATTTTATTCATTCTAGAGTATATATCAGGTTTCTATTTTATTTATATTGTTTGTTTTGTCATATTAGATGAACTGTGATAGATAAATAAGCCATATACATGTAGATGATATTAGCGAAATTATTCATGAAGTATTTTGCCCGGTCTCCAGACAAACTCTCGTCCACCGCCGACACCGCCCATACCACTACATGAATGACATATTTTATTCATTCTAGAGTATATATCATGTTTCTATGTTATTCATATTGTTTGTTATGTCATATTAGATGAACTGTGATAGATAAATAAGCCGTAGAGTTGATATTAGCAAAATTATTGAAGTACAGAATTCCACTGGAACAGATTAATTGGATTTCAATTAATTTAAATGGGGAAAATTGACTCTGAAAACAAGCAAATCCAGTTGCAAGCAAGGTCATGGAACAGATTAAACTCGCAAGTAGAGGTTCCACTGTATATACTTACAGCAATTACGAGGGAAAGATGCTTATTCAGGTAAACTCCAGGTTGTCCCTTTTTCTTATCATTAATTTCTTTTAATGCTTTAAAGTTGTCAGTAGTTGTAGCATTCTGCCTTGTCTGGGAGCTTCATTTATTTTTATATCCTCTTATGGACTAGCGTTGTCTTAACAAATATTTTCTTGTATCTTCCAAAGAGGACTTATCCACTGTTTCCTACATTTCTTTATAATTTTTTTTTTTTAGTTCTGGAATCCATTTTTTTTTATTATATGTAACCTTGTATAGATGAAAATTACACATGCTTTATCAATACAAATACCAGGACATAATTTGAAGACAGTAGAACTATATACAGAAGATGAGGTAATCAGTCCCTCAGCCTTAGAGGTGGTGTGAAGAGCACCGTAGTCATGAAAAATCTGGAGTACAAGCAAGAAGGCTGGCGCTTATATGCTGGCATCAGATGAAAAGGGGACAGGTAACAGATGAAGGGATTGTCGGTAGGCGGGATTCCCCAGTGGAAGTAGGTCTTACCTAAGGGATTGGTTAGTAGAAGTGATGAAGGTTGTGGAGATGTCCTCTGAACCAAGATTCCATGATATTGCGTTGATAAAGCCACTGGATGGCAAAATGTCTACACTAGGATACCGAGATGTTGCATATGTGTCTAATTTTCATCTTGTCATTATTGTATACCATTCATGTACAACTTGTCAGACACTGCAACATCATGGCATCTTTTTTTTTTTTTTTTTAACAGGGTTTGACACGTTTAAGGATCCCTAACTTTATTGACAAGCTATTTACAGGTTAAGGATTCCTAACTTTATTGGCAAGCTAAGAGCTGTTACCTACATCAGCTCATTTGAAAGCATTTTTATTGTTAAGAGACATACAAGTAGGGAACAGGATGAAGTTGGAGCCATCTGTGGGCCAGCATTTTCATTTGATCAACTGACTTTATCTCGTTGACATCATTATGCTGTACGAATGTGTTCCATACTCGAGTCATCCTGGGTATGTATGATCTCAGATGGAGTGATGTTCTGGAGAAGGGTACAGCCAGAGTGAAGTTGCTGCTTTCTGCCCGTCTTGTGGCATAAAAGCTTGTTTCATGCTGTCCTCAAAGTGGATCCAAGTGTGGTATTTTGACAGTATTGGCCTTGTACATAACAGTAAGGCCACCCACATCCCTCCTATGTTGAAGGCTCTGCTGAAATGACAGATCTATCCAGGACATCAGAGGACATCTCCACAACCTTGTTCACTTCTACTAAACCATCCCTTGGATATGACCTACTTCCACTGGGGAATCCCGCCTACCAGTGACAATGCGCTCGTCTGCTACCCGTCCCCTTTTCATCTGATGCCAGTATATAAGTGCCAGCCTTCTTGCTTGTGCTCCAGATTCTTCATGATTATGGTACTTTTCACACTAACTCCAAGGCTGAGGGACTGATTACCTCATCTTTTGTATATAGTTCTACTGTTTTCAAATTATGTCCTAGAATTGATGTTGATAAAGCCACTGCATGGCAAAACATCTTCATTAAAGATACCCAAATGTTGCATGTGTCTAATTTTCATCTTGTCAGTATTGTATACCATTCATATGCAACCTTATATAGTCGAGATTTTAAGACCAAATTTTTAAGCAAAAAGTCAGGGGTTGACCTGTGGATACTACTCTTGAAAGGCTGAAATTTTGACATAGTGAGAGCTTATCATACACTAGATTCCTACTTCTTTGGTACATCAAGGTATAAACCACACTCAGTAACCCTATTTGCATATTTAATTTGAAATAGTTACCGAGTGTGGTTTATACTTTGATGCACCAAAGACGTAGTTTCCACGAATTAATCGACCCTTGACTTTTTGCTTAAAATTTGATCTTAAATTCTCAACCTGTACAAGAGTATATAGTTACTCATGAAATCATAATGACATGATTGCAAACAAACCATACTATGGGCAGGGATAGAACCTGCGATCAGAGAGCCATAAAACTCCAGACCGACACGCTAGCCACTGGGCCAGCTGGCTACAAGAAGATTAGTCCAACTAGATATATTTATACATCATAGGAAGGTTAGCATAGGCACCATTGTGACCACAAATGTAAGTTTTTACAGACGAGTCTTCTGCCAGCGTGGCCGTGACTAGCTCTAGCTCGAGTCTCCTCAAAGCCGTCAACATGACTCTCAAAATCGTAATGAAACGATTGCAAACAAACCATACCATGGGCGGGGATAGAACCCGTGATAGGAGAGTCATAAAACTCTAGACCGACACGCTAGTCATGTTGACGGTTTGAGGGGACTTGAGCTAGAGCTAGTCACAGCCATGCTGGTGGGAGATTTATCTGTAAAAACTTGCATTTGTGGTCACAGTGGTGCCTATGCTAATCTTCCTTTGGTGTATAAATATACCTAGTTGGACGAATCTTGCTGTAGCCAGCTGGCCCAGTGGCTAGCACTACGATCTGGAGTTTTATGACTCTGATTGCGGGTTCTATCCCCACCCGTGGTATGGTTTAACCCTTAAACTGCCCAAACGTAGATGTACATTCACTTCCGCAGTGCTCCTAATATTTTGCAAAAAAGTTTTTTTCTTTTTAAATTAGAGAGGGCAGTTTTGTGTTATAAGACCAAAAAAAAAAAATTTAGGACCAGTACTTACTGAAATATAAGACTGTGAAGTTGGCACTGGATGCTCACCTGATGGCAACATAGTCCTGCTGCTTGCAGAAGTGTTGCTGATATATTTTTTTTTTTTTTTTTATTTCCAATTTGAGCACACATACAGAGGTACAAAAAAATACAGATAAGAGCAGCATGCCAAAGCCACTTATACTATGCATAGCATTACGGGCTGGCTTAAAATTAACTTAAGATTAACTAAGCAATGATGAAATCAGTGATAAAACATTAATGTAAACAGATTACTATAAAGCACAAGTGAGTACTACAAAGACAGGTCATATGGTTGCATTCAGTTAGGTAGTGATTCTGTTAGGTAGTGTATTTAAAAAATAATAAAGTTAGATTCGGTTTTAGGTTTAACATTTATGTGATATAATTGTGAGAAACATTTAAAGATATACAATTTATAAGGTTCAGTTATTCAGTATTTATTTGGTTTTGGGTGAGTAAGTGATCTTTGAGAAGAGACTTGAATTTATAAACAGGTAGTGTTCTTTTATATTTACAGGAAATGAATTCCAGATTTTAGGGCCTTTTATGTGCATTGAGTTTTTGCATAGTGTGAGATGGACACGAGGAACAAAAAAAAGAGTGATCTGTGCCTTGTGTTATGGTCATGTGTTCTGTTGAGGTTGGCAAGGAGATGTTTGAGGGGAGGGTTAATATCAGAGTTAAGTGTTTCTATGTATGTAATGGTGCAGTAATAAGTATGGATTTTTTTGTATGGTGAGTAGGTTTAGTGTATTGAATATTGGTGGAGTGTGCTGCCTGTAGTGAGAATTTGTTATCATTCTAACTGCAGCCTTTTGTTGAGTAATTAGTGGTCTGAGATGGTTAATTGTTGTTGGGGCCCCATGCACAAATTCCATAGGTGAGATAGGGGTAAATAAGAGTGATATAGGGCCAGGAGGGCTGACTGTGGAACATAGTACCGTATCTTCGATAGTATGTAGGGCCAGGAGGGCTGACTGTGGAACATAGTACCGTATCTTCGATAGTATGCCTACAGTCTTGGAAATTTTCTTAGAAATTTGTTGTATAGGGTGTGTGAAATTTGAGTCTATTATCAAGGTGGATTCCTAAAAAATTTTCCCTCTTTTTAGTTTTGTGATAGGTGATCCGTTTATCATTATGTTAAGAGGGACATCTGTAGCTCTGTTACCAAACTGAATGAAGTAGGTTTTGTCAATGTTTAGTGTAAGTTTTTTTAGTCCTCATCCAGGTAGATATTTTCTGTAATTCGGTATTTACAGTATTGGCTAGCGTGACTGGGCTCGGGTGAGAGAAGACGTATGTAGTGTCATCTGCAAATAGTGTGGGTTTGAGTAATTGCGAACATTTGGAAGGTCATTTATGTATAGGAGAAAGAGAAGAGGGCCAAGGACACTTCCTGTGGGACAACCAACGGTAATTGGTTGGCAGAAGAGTTTGCCCCATTTGTGTACACATATTGGCTTCTGTTGCTGGGTATGACTTGAGGTAGTTGAGGGAGTGCCCTCTTATACCATAGTTCGACAATTTTACGTGGACAAAGTCCATGGTCAACTGTATCAAAAGCTTTACGAAAAGTCAATGAAGACCCCCAGTGGGACTTTTTTTTTTCTCTATTGCAGTTTTATATATGTTCTAGCATTGTGTATAATAGCATCATTAGTATTTTTATTAGGCCTGAATCCAAATTGGCAGGGGTTGAGTATGTTTTGGGAGATAAGGTAGGAGTAGATTCGTTTATGAATTAATTTTTCAAAGATTTTTGAGAGAGGGTGTAAGTTGGATATTGGCCTAAAGTTATTCAACTCTGTTTGGTCTCCTCCTTTGTGGATCGGGGTGACCCTTGCTATTTTGAGAAACTGTAGGGAAGGTGGAGGATTCAATGGATTTGTTAAAGAGTGTTGCAATGATTGGTGATAGCACTTGTGACACTTTTTTGTATATAAAGGGTGGTAAGGTATTTAAATCTCCTGCCTTGTTTTTTAGTGCGTTGATAATAAGGGAGACTTCATATGGGTTAGTCGGAGCTAGGAACAGTGTGTTCGGGTAGTTTCCCGGGGAGGTAGTCATTTTTTGGGGTATCTGAGCTTGGGATTTTATTGGCAAGGTTTTGTCCTATAGTGAGGAAGAAATCATTGAGTATGTTTGCTGTTTCTGTGGTGGGAGTTGGGGTTCATCTGATTTTGCTATTTTATTTTTGCTATTCGTGATATCTTTTTTGTTCCCAGAATTTCTGATAGGGTTTTCCAGGTCTTTTTTATATCACCTCGTAAGTTGGATAATCTGTTCTCATAATACAATCTTTTTGCCCTTCTTATCAGGCTGGTTAGGATTGAGGAGTAACGTTTTGTTTGGTCTCTGGTTATGTGACCCATTTTTGTACTGTTTTTCATATTGGGGTTTTGTATTTATGGATTTGAGAATGCTGGGTGTTAGCCAGGGACTGTTCAGTCTCTTTGCTGTCATCTGTTTAGTTTTTTTAGGGCAGTGCTTGTTATAGAGGTATTGGGTTTTTTTAAAAATTATTAATACATTCGTCAATATCTGTATAGGTTTTCTAGCTCAGTGTGCCAATCAATGTTTGCTATTGCTGTTGTGAAGTTATTAATGGTGCCTCATTGTGAAGTCTGAAGGTGACTTTAGTAGTGTCTTGGGGTAGTTACCAAAAGTTGTTATGAGGAAAGTAGGGTAGTGGTCTGTGGTATTATCTGTAATTATGCCTGATTTTAAAGGGGATATGGTGTTGGTCCAGATGTGGTCAAGTAGGAAACACTAGTCTCTGTAACTCTTTTAGGTTTTGTTACTGTTGGTAGTAACATACAGTTACTCATTGTGTTTGTGAATTCAGTACGTGTGGGTCCTGGTCTTGCAGGAGATTTATATTTAAGTCACCTGAGAGTATGTAAGTGATCTTTGTTCATGCGTGCATCAGTTATCATACTTCCTAGATTTTGACTAAATTGGCTAATGTTTGACTGTGGAACTCTGTAGATGTTTATCAATGTGAGAGGTTTTTGTAGGTACTTGGATTTGAATTTAGCTATTATATATTCCCCATGTTTTATCCCTTGTTCAAGTATTAGTGATACATTTTAGTTGGTCTGAGTAGTATATGGCTGTGCCACCCCCTTGTTGGTCTGGCCTACAGTTGGTATGGCTGTGTAAAACCCGGAATGGCATAGACATCTGTACTATCAGGCTTTAGCCAGGTTTTTGTTAGTGTAATGATGGACATATTGGCTGTAAGGAATTTAGTAATGCTTTGAGGTCACGTAATGCTTTCTTAAAGACTGATATTGTAGTTAAAGATAGTTTTTGTTGTTGTTGGCACTGAGAAGTGCCTTTGATGTTCTGCAGTTTTAGTAATTACAGTAACTGTTTGATTCATTTAAGTCATTAAATAAGAGGTTGGTATCAGGATCAATGCTTGTAATCATAAGATTTGTAGTGAATCTATAGTTTGAATTAAGTATAAAACAAAGTAAATAGTCTTAAGCTAAAGAATAGCACCTGGATTATTTAACAAATTAAAATAATGAGCTAAGGGACTAATACAAATAAAGTGATGATCAAATAGTGGAGCTTGGGAATATGATAGTAGGTAGTACTATAAAGGTAATTTTTTAAAGTTAGAATTATAGTATAAAATTTATAATATAAAAGGGTCTAATATAGGTTGTGGTGAACAATAAATGGTAATCAAATAAATGAGCTTTGGAATATAATGGCAAAATTGTGAACTTATTCTACTTTAGCACCTAAGAATAGCACCTTGATTTTTTTAACAATTTGTGAATATATAAACTAGGATAGTTATATAAAGCTAAAATAAAGGAGAAAATATATAAGGGGACAAAAATTTAAGTAAGGGTAACCCAAAGTTAAAGGGGAAGATGGTGGGAAAATTATAATATAAACTTATAATAAAAAAAATACAATTTAAAATGGTACTTGCAATTGCTTTAGATTTTGGGTATGGGTTGTTGACAAGATCAAGATTTTTTAACTAAAATTTAAATTGACAAAATAAAATTCACAAATTTAAAGTACCAAAAAAATAATAGTAAAAAAAAAAAACAGTGGAATGTCTTGGTTATAATATGATAGTAAGGGGGTAAAAGGGGTACACAGGTAAAAGGGGATAATAAAAAGGGTTTGGGGGTTGAAATAAAAACTTGAAAATTTGGCAAAAAAAAAAATGTTAGGGGAAAGTAAAAAAATAATTTTAATTACAAAAGTAAAATTTGACTTTTTGTAAATAGGGTTTTTTAAAAAAATTTTTTGTAAGTAAAAAATGTTTAAACAAAAAAAGTAAAAAAAGTAATTTTTTTTCATTCAATTTGCACTGGTAGTTTCTTGAGGTTATATGGCGTACAAGGTAATTAAGAGAAAATCTAGGATAGTAAATGTGGTTTTTAAACAGGAAAGGGTAATAAACAAGTAATGGTTTTTAAATGTCAAAAATTTTAAGAGTAAATTGAAATTTTAGAAAAAAATAAAATTTTTTTATTAATTTTAGTAAGAAAATATAAAATTGAAAGTATTTAAAAAAAATTTTAAAGGTAGTAATATGGACAGAGAAAGAAACAATTCAGTTTTTTTTGTTTAAGCGAACAATATAAATAAAAAATTCACATAAGGTGACTTATGCTTACTAGAAAATAAAAAAATGAGGTGTTGTTTTATTTAATTACTAAGAGATTGTACAAGGGAAATTTGAACAATAATGGAGCAAAAACGTAAAACCTACACACGAAAGGCTTTTGGGGTTTGGACATTGTTTTTTTATTCTCTGAAAGATTAGTATCCCTGAGAAATCGTGATAGTTTTCTCATTGTGATTGTGTACAGTTGACCTCCCATTGGGTTTTTTCCTAATAGAATTTTCCCATCCCTGTGAAGCATTGGGTATTGTGTCATTATTCTTTTCCCCTTTAAAAGTTTTCTGACTCTATACAGGAATTCTGACTTTTTTTGGTAAGACACTCGTTTAGGGATACCTCTTTCTTTACTTTAATAGATTTCAAAAATTTAAATCTTTTTTTTCCCGGGCTGTGAGTGGAAAACTAAACATAACACTTTTTCTAAACCATGGGATCCTAGTAAAACCCGGCTTCTTTATTTTTTACTTTTGGGGACAATTTTTACTTGTTTGGTTTCCCCCTTTTTTGACTGCAGAGTAATTTTTTACTGTTTGTTTGGGTTCTTTTCACTGGGGGAAAAAATGGACTGTTTAAATTTTTACTGCGTTCCCCTTTGTTTATCTTGTTTTCCCTTTTAAATTTTTTGGGAGCAAAGTACCCTGAATTTGGTTTTTCTAAGTTGTTCTTCCTTCTTTTACTGCTTCTTTAACCCCTTTTTATTAAGAGATATTTTTTTGTTGGGGTTTGGGAACTTTGCTTTTTTGGATGGTCTTGTCACAGTTAGTCATTTTCCCGGTGTTTTAACTTTTTGCTCAAGCTGAGGATTTTTTTTTTTCGAGTTGTGTCATCCTGGTTTTCTTGTTTTGGGTTTGTGGGCTCTCGAAGATTCATATTTTTCAATAACTAAGTTGGGGATGCCCTGACTTTAGGGGGATCTGGACGTTGGGAATTTTCCTGAGAGACTACTTTGGTTTGGTTTTAATCCTAGAAAAAAGAGGGGGGGGGATTGGGCTGGTGGCGGGTGTTTGTTTTTATTTTTGTTGTGGGCCTTGAGAGGGGGGGGAGATGGGGTGGTTTTTTGGGCCGGCGTCCTCCTGACTACACTTGTTGAAAAGGTTTTATTTTTCGGGGGTTTTTTGCTGGCCTTGGTGCTGTTTCCCCTTAGGTTGCACCTCATAATACTACGGAATTTGGTTTTAGTTAAGAAGAAAATTGTAAAAATACAAAGCTTGGGTTACGTTGTTTGGCTGGCACGGGGGTGTTTCTTTTTGGTTTGTTTGCAGTCTTCCTTTTACCCCTATTTTTTCGATTTGTAGGTTTCACTGTTGGTAATCTTTGGTCATTCTGGGTGCTACGTTGGGTAGTGCAGTTTTGCTTGTAACTAGGTCATCATAGGAGCATTGGTAGCTCTGGTAGTTGGAGAAAAGTACGGAGCTTGGAAGTCGCTGCTGCCGCTGCCGCTCAAAGTGGGCATATACCTTTTTTTCTCATTTTTATTTTAATTTATATAATTTTTATGTTCTGATAATTACAATTTATAATAGTTCTTGTGATTTCATAGCCAATCTTTGTTCTGACACTAATATTAGGTACTGAAATAGTCACAATCACACTGACAGGTGTACATTTTCACCTGCCTTGGTGTTTATGACAAGTGTCACTAAACTGCTGCAGAGAACCCTGGCTTTATTTGTTTTCACTGTTACACACAAACATGTGTGTCTGTCTGTCTGTCTGTCTGTCTGTCTATCTAGCTCTGCTTATCTGTCTTTGTCTGTCTGTGTGTGTCTGTCTTTCTGTCTGCCTGTGTGTGTCTTTCTATCTGCCTATGTGTGTGTCTTTCCATCTGCTTGTCTCTGTCTTAGAGAGCGGTTCGTATACCAACAGGTATTACACACGATACAGTAGTCACATCTGATTCCTGATGAAGTGAAAATGCGTATTACTTGCCACTGAGTTGCCAGTCATGCTTATTATGTTATGTATCTACAATCACTGTATAGCACTTTGCCTGGAATTTTTGGGTTATCCTAGGTAATTTACACTATGTATAATAACTGTATTTGTGTACATGTGAGAGAGAGAGAGAGAGAGAAAGAGAGATATATAGACAGAAGTATAGACAGAGGTATAGACAGAGATATAGACAAACAGATAGAGAGAGACTTCTACTGGTATCAAAAATGAAAGGATGTTGCACAAATGTTACACGTGGGTTATTATCGAGGTTTTTGATATTTCCTCGACCACTTGTGGCCACATCCATCACTTTCCTCTTGAAAGGGGAGTGTTAATATGACATGACATCAGTAAATCCCTGGTGTTTACCACATTATTTGCTCTAGCTGGTGCTCAGTTGAACTGGTGCTCCCACAAGGTACTAAGTGGTCCCAGATTTTTTTAATACTGCACATACAGAGTGTTAAGACCCATTCAATACTGGCAAGGCATCTTAGGCCAATCATGCCAAATTTGGAGGCAGGAAAAATAAAACATAGATCTACATTTGTAGTGCTAACAGTACAAATGTAGATCTATGTTTGGACTGTTTCAAGGTTAAGAGTATATAGGGCAAGTAAAATTAATAAAATATAAACATACAACTTAAATCTGTTATTCCTGGTTCTTACCTCTGTCTCTCTCAAGAGTGAACATTCAAGGATCTAAATCTGTTTCATATGAGAGATTCCTTATACAGTGAATCACTTTAGTCATCCTTCTCTGTATGTTCTCCAATGAATTTATATCCATCCTGTAGTAAGGAGACCTTACTAGGCCTTACTAGTGATGTATAGAGCTGTAAAATAACTTTTGGACTTCTGTTACTTATACTTATTGAAATAAATCCTAGTAATTTGTTAGACCATTAATTGTGCACATCTTAGGCAATGTTTGTCTGGCTTAAGGTTACTGTTTACCATGACTCCCAAGTCCTTTTCACACACCTGTGTGATCAGCTCTAAATAACAAAAAGGCACAATACCGTGACTGGAACGATACACAAATAACCCCACATAAAAGAGAGAAGCTACGTACGACGTTTCTGTCCGACTTGGACCATTGACAAAGTCACACTAACAGAGGTGGAGCAGGAACGGCTATATATAGGCAGAAAGGTGGGAGGTAGTATATTAGTAGTGTAGTAGTATCAAGAAATGATTAAAAACCGACAGGATGGAAATGAACATGCACACACTCGTGGCATCCCCACCGAGACGTTTCGCATCCAGCGCCACTGGATTGGGCGAAACGTCCACAACAACGACAACCAGATGCTGCACATCATCAGTAGTTGTATAGAAGAAGAAGTAGTAGTAAGATAGTGGTAGTGGTAGAAGTGGGAAATAAAGGAAGACTAGCCAGACTTCTGCTAAAACAGTCTTCCCTACTTCCACTCGAACAGTCACCATTTGTAGTTTGAATCCTCTCTAATACACAACTTCCCTTGTAAGAACCTAGAACCCTGGCTTTCATCACATGTAGATGCCTTCCTCTCCACTACATTGTAAAATGCTCCGAACTTCAGTAACACACCGTGACGTTAACTGAATCTTCATCTCATCTCAACTTCATCTTACATCTTCATCTTCATGCTTCATCTTCATCATCATCATCCATCATCATCATCATCATCATGCATCATCATGCCTCATCATCACTTCAATCACATCATAATCATCATCTATCACATCACATCATCATCATCATCATCATCATCATCATCATCATCATCATCATCATCAATCATCCATCATCATCACATCATCATCATCATCATCATCGCAATCATCATCATCATCATCATCATCATCATCATCATCACACATCATCATCATCATCACATCATGCATCATCATCATCATCATACAGCATCATCATCCATCATCATCATCATCATCCTCATCATCATCATCATCATCATGCATCATCATCATCATCATCATCATCAACATCATCATCATCATCATCATCATTCATCATCATCATCATTCCTCATCATCATCATCATCATCATCATCATCATCATCATCATGTAAGTGAGGGGGAGGTACGTGATGCAAATACAAGATAAAGGGGTAAAGCAGCTGGAACTGATGGATCATTGACAGAAATGTTAAAAGCAGGGGGGTGATATAGTGTTGGAGTGGTTGGAACTTTTGGTTTAATAAAAGTATGCAATAGAAGGTACCTAGGGATTGTGAGAGCATGTAATAGTGAGGTCCTCATTATATAAAGGGAAAGTGGGACAAAAAGAGACTGTAAAAATTTATAGAGAACAAGTTTTACTGGAGTATACCAGGAAAAGTGAACGTAGGGTTATAATTGAAAGAATTGAGGTAAGACAGAATGTAGGATTGCGATGAGCAAGGAGGTTTCAGAGTGCTAGGGATGCGTAGATCAAGTGTTTACATTGAAGCATATATTGATGAACAGTAATTAGATAAAGGTAGGGAAGTTTTTATTGCATTAATGGATTTAGAAAAAGCCATATGATATTGGTGATAGAGTATCAATTGGCATATGTTGAAATTATATGGAATAGGTTGGTAAGTTATTAAATGCTGTCAAGAGTTTTTATAAGGATAGTTAGGCCTCAGTTTAGGGTGTGTATAAGAAGATGAGAATACTTCCCGGTAAAAGAAGTTCATAGACAGAGGATGTGTAATGACACCATGGTTGTTTAAAATATATATAGAGGGGGTTGTAAAGGGAAGTAAATGCAAGGATGTTGGTAGAGGGGTGATAAATCAAATTTATGGGAATCAAATTCAAAATGGGAATTGACACAGTTACTTTTTGCTGAAGATACTGTGCTAAAAAATGGGAGATCTAAAGAAAAATTGCAAAGGTTTAGTGATGAGTTTGGGAATGTGTATAAAGGTAGAAAAGTTGAAAGAGGGGGGGGGGTGAACATAGAAAAGAGTAAGGTATAGGTATCCAAATGATTTAGATAAAGACAAATATGGGATATCAAATTGGGGAGGATGAGAAGGAAGAAGTGAAATTTATTCAGATACTTGGGAGTTGACGTGTCGTCGAATGGATTTTATTAAGGATAGGGTTAATCACTAGAATTGAAGAGGGAAACAAGGGTGAGTGGTGCGTTGAGGAATAAGTGGAGTCAAAAACGTTATCTATGGAGGCAAATAAAGGGAATGTATGAAATATAGTAGTAACCAACACACTTATATGGGTGTGAAGCATGGGTTGTAAATGCAGCCGGAGGAGACGGTTTGAGGCAGTGAGATGTCCTGTTTAAGGCAATGTGTGAGTAAATAATATGCAGAAAATTCGAGTGTGGAAAATAGGAAAAAGGAGTGGAGTTAATAAAAGCATTAGTCAGAGGCAGAAGAAGGGGTTGTAGAAGGGTGGTTTGGTCATTTAAGAGAATGGGATCAGAGTAGAATGACATGGAAAGCATATAAATCTATACGGGTCGGCCTCGAAAGGTTTGGAAATAGGGGGTAAAGGAGGTATTTGTGGGTGAGGGGTGCTTGGGCTTCTAGCAAGGCGTGCATGAGCGTGTTAGATAGGAGTGAATGGCGACGAATGGTACTTGGGACCTGACGATCTGTGGAGGTGTGGCAGGGTAATATTTAGTGAAGGGATCAGGGAAACCGTTTATTTTTATATAGTCGGCCTTGAGTCCTGGAATGGAAGTACAATGCCTGCACTATAAAGGAGGGTCATTGGGATATTGGCAGTTTGGAGGGATATGTTTGTATCTTTATATGTGTAAGCTTTTAAACTGTTTGTATCTGAGCCCCTCTGCAAAAACAGTGAAAATGGAATGAGTGTGGTAAAAGTGTTGAAATGATGATGAAAGTATTTTCTTTTGGGGATATTTATATCTTTTTTTGGGTCACCTGCCTCGGTGGATACGGCCGACTTGTTGAAAAAAAAAATATATAAAAAGAAAAAAATAATAATAATAATACCCCTACCACTCGACTTCCTACTTGTGTTTTTTATGCCAAATATCCTGTAAATAAACAACTATTTGCGTTGTACACAGTTTTTGCCTAAAACCATACAGTATAAAATACAGTACTAACAGCATAAAAAGTAAAAGTAAAACATGAAATACCAAAGTAAAACAATAAAATAAAGTCATTACAAAAATGTTTTGTTGATATTCAGTAGTAAAGTTCGACTTACGACCATTTTCGACTTAGGACCGATATCTCGTAACCAACTCGGACTTAATTCGGATGGTAGGTGTATGTATACTATAATAAGTATAATAAGATACGTAAATATACACCTACCATCCGACTACGCCCAAGATTGGTTCCGACCAACCGGTCGTAAGTTCAAAAAGGACGTAGTTCGAACCTTATGGAAATTGTCGACATATTTGAGTAGGCAATAATTACAAAACTTCCTATATAAACTACTACATAAAACTGTAATGTCATGTACAATCATTAATTTCATCTTTTACAATTACTTTACTTCTATTGTTGTATTTTAATTTTATTTATGTACTTTATATAATGTATACATGGTAGTGATATGTAATGTAAAATTTTACATCGCATACAGTATAATATTAACTATTAATCTTTATGTATAGTCGACACAGTGTAATGGGAGAAAACCACTGGTATGGTCAATCCTGCCAGAATGTGTGTAACCAATACCCTAAGTAAAGAGAAACAACTCTGGAACGTGTGTAATACGTATCCGTCTGGCTGGCTGGGTGTGCCAGGTCTGTGGTTGGCCGGGGTTGGTTGGCCTATGGGTGGGTGGGTAGTTTTGCCTGACTGGCTGTCCCCTCTCTCACTCTCTCTCCACTCACTCACACTTTCACTCCCTCTCTCTCTCTCTCTCTCTCTCTCTCTACACGTCTCACACTCACTCTCTCACTCTCTCTTCACTCCTCTCACTCTCTCTCATTCTCTCTCTCTCTCTCTCTCTCTCTCTCTCCTCTCTCTTTCTCTCTCTTTCTCTATCTTTCTCTCTTTTCCTCTCTTTCTCTCCTTTCTCTCTCTCTCACACTCGTTCTCACACTCTTCACTACTCACTCAAACTCTCTCACACTCTCTCTCTCTTCACACCCTCTCTCACTCTCACTCACTCTCACTCACTCTCTCACTCTCATCACACTCACTCCCTCTCACACTCTCTCACTCACTCCCACACTCACTCTCTTCAACACTCCACTCACTCACTCTCCTCCACACACAACACAGCTCACTCTCTTCACAACTCACTCACGTCTCTCTCACTCACTCACCATCTCTCACTCACTTCTCTCTCACTCTACACATAAGTCAAGTTATCATACTTATTAAAAATTACCTAGGATAACCCAAAAAATCCAGACAAGTGCTATACATGGATCTGTGCCCCCAGTAGCCCATAAACTAAAATAATATTAAAATCATTATTATTACAATTAATACATAATGTAACAAATATTAATATTATATTAAGCTATCATATACATAATCGTGTCCACTCCATATACTACCTTAAAATATCTGTGTTTTTAATGTAGTGAGATAGGTGAGTAAACAAGATTAAATGAATACATGAGAAAGAGAATGAGAAAGTAGAATGTTGCACGAGTATAAGAAAACAAACGTTTTGTTGTTGTTACCAGCCCGTACTCGAATGATTCCTGTTCACTGTCCAGCCTACCAGAACAATCTCATATTTATTAATTTATGATTATGTAGCATGTTTATTATAAAATTTAAAAAAAATCATAGATGGATTAAGCAAAAATTCTATATTAACATTTATACACATTTAAAGCAACCTCAAAATATGCAGTAAAAACATCATTTACCAGTTTTTTCGATTTTTTCAATGCTTCACGTAATTTTTTTAAAAAAATAATGAAATATTTAAAATTATATTCTGAATTTTCTTCGAAATTGTAATGGGCATTTTGAAAAATAATGTTAATATACATTCAAATGTTGAAAAATGCTCGAAAAAAAAATATCCAATTCCAACAGTATATATTTTTGATAAAATACCTTAAAGCATTGAAAGATCGCAAAATGGTAAAATGTGTTATTAACATAATTAATATGTCATCTTCAAGACAAGGACCCTCTTAATGAGTGGCTCTGAAGACAGACAAGCAGACATAGACAGAACACACAGGCAGACCGAAAGACAGAGCACACACAGGTAGACAGAACATAAGACAGACCAGACACACACAGGCAGACACAGACATACACACAGGTAGACAAAAAGCCAGACACCATTAGAACATAAAGCCATACACATGTGTAGACAAGAAGCCATACACAGGTAGACATGAAGCCAGACACAGGTAGGACATAAAGCCATACACAGGTATACAAAAATCCAGACACATTTAACCTAAAGCCAACACAGTGTAGACATAAAGCCAGACACAGGTAGACATAAATCCGAACACAGGTATACAAAAAGCCAGACATAGGTAGACATAAAGCCATACACAGGTAGACATAAAGCCAGACACAGGTAGACAATAAAGCCAGACACAGGAATACCATAAAGCCCGACACAGTAACATAAAGCCAGACACAGGTAGACAGACACACAGAAAGACAGACACACAGAAAGACAGACACCCAGAAAGACAGGACACACAGAAAGACAGACACACAGAAGGACCAGACACACAGAAAGACGACACAAGAAAGACAGACACACAGACAAGACAGACACACCATGAAAGACAGACACACAGAAAGACAGACACACAGAACGACAGACCCATAGACAGAAAGCCACCACACACAGAAAGACACACACACAGAAAGACACACACACAGAAAGACACACACACCGAAGACACACACACCGAAAGACACATACACACAGAAGACACACACAATAAAGACAGACACACAGGTAGACATAAAAAGACACACAGGTAGACAGAAGACACACAGGTAGACAGATAAGACACACACTATTAGACAGATAAACAACACACGAGATATCAGACATGATATAACAGCAGACAGATACAGACAGGTTTATGTGCAACAGTGAAAACAAATAGAGAGTATCGAGAGTAAATGAGCCTTCTTGTCCACAAACACCCAGTTGCAAGATTCAGACATCATCTTAGGGGCCATGGTGAAATTTCATTGTCCATTAGTACAGTTTAATACAGTATGATGTGCTGCGATAGGGCATGGATTACTCAAACTGATTGCTGCCCGCATGACACATAGTCGCCGCGTAGCATTGTTTCAAATATTGTACAGTCGGTTAGTCCAATCATCCAGCCCAGCCAGCTGCAAGATGCACGTCGTAAGTCGAGTGGCCGTATGACGAGCAGGTCGTAAGTCGGATGGTAGGTTTAATACGTATAATAATAATAGTATATATACAATAAAAATAATAATATAAATATGCATAAAAATAATATATATAATGTACTACATATAATTATAAGCTTCAAAAAGCCGATCACTAGATGGCAAGTGTTTTACCACATCAAGAGGGATACAGTTTGTGGCCCGCCTCCACCTGTTACTTAAATGACATATTTTATTCATTCAAGAGTAAATATCAGGTTCTATAATGATTTTATTGTTTTTTTATTTCATATTAGATAACTGTGATAGATAAGATAAGCCATAGATTTGAGATAGCGAAATATTCAAGGAATAAGTTTCCTGTCTGCAAACAAATTCATCGTCGACCGACACCGCCCATGTCACTACATGAATGACAAATTTTTATATTCAATCTAGAGTATATACATGTTTCTAAGCGAATTAATATTGTTTATAATTTCACAATAGAATAATTGTGAAAGAAAATAAGCCGGTAGAGTTGATGATAGCGAAATATAACAATGGAGTAAGTTGTCCTGTCACCTTACAACTCTGCGTCGGCCACCGACAACCACCATACCACACAAAAATGACAAATTTTAAAATCATTCTATAGAATCAAACAGTTACTAATTTATTTATAATTGTTTGATTATGTCATAAAAGATGAACTGTGAATAGATAAATAAGCAAATATAATGATAATAAGGCAAAAATTATTCAGAAGTATTTTGCCTGTGCTCCAGACAAACACATATCCCCCCCTGACGCCGCCCACACCAACTACAAGAAAGACATATTTTATTCATTTAATAGTATATATCATGTTTCAAATGCAAATTTATTTTGTTTATTATGCATAATAGATGACAAGTGAGATATATAAACAACCGTTTAAGTTGATATTAGTGAATTATTGAAGTCCAGAATTCCACTGGAATGGGTAAATTGCATTGCAATTAGACCCTTTCAGGGTTTCGGTCCGTACAAGTACGCTATTTCCAGTGGACCTTGACGTACAGTACTCATAAAATCAAGCGCCTCAAATCTAGAAGAAGAAACGCTGGTAGGCCTACATATGAAAGAATGGATCAATGTGTCATGTGTGCGCATATTAAAAAAAATCCTGCAGCACACAGTGGCATAATGAGAAAAAAACACTGACCGTGTTTTTGGATTAAAACAGCGACATAGCACTGAAATTTTGTAATGGTAATTTATGTTGTATTCCTATTTTCCTAGTACTAAATTAGATAGAATGGAAGACATATTACAGAAATTGGAGATAATTTTGACTGGTTTTTTTTACAATGAAAATACCTGGACATTGAGTTCAAAGTAGCAGAAATGTCGAAATATTACCAAGTTCAAAAGTAAAACAAATCAAGCAAAGCGTCCAATACACGTCACTGGTGAGTTCTAATATACTTTCACAAGTGGCGCCGATATAATTTAACCATTTTACTACACTAATGCAGAAGTCCTGCTTAACAAAATCTCTAAATTTAGTGAGAAAAAAAATGCAAAATGGAAAGCAAAAGAAAGTGGACATGAGGGGCGTGGGATGTGACTATTGAACAAGGAAATGATTAGTATAGTTCCAGGCAAGTCTTTCTTGTTTATTCTGGACTCTATTTGGAAAATTGGCGTCTTTTGAAATTTTGTGTGAAATTGGCAAAATTGCTAAATTCTGACCATGTATGGAAAGTTTGTGAAATCTGTAAATGGGTGGATTTTGTACAGTGGTACCCCCAGTTCAACGATATTATATCCCATTCCTGAGAGCTCATATTAAACCAAAATATCGGAATCGAATTCAATTTTCCCCAATAAGAATAAAGGAATTTCAAATTAATCTGTGCAAGACGCCCAAAAGTATGAAAAAAAAACTATTACCACATGAAATATTAAGTTTAATGCAATATAATAATTACAATAACAAATAATATCCAATAAGAATAATCACAATAGAATAACTTACACTTACCTTTTAACCCCTTGACAGTTGCTACCCCCGATCCTGAGTTGTCCAAAATTTAAAAAAAAAAATTCATATGAAATATAGAGAAACTTTTCCCAATGTAACGACACCAAAAAAAAACTAAATTGAAGGAAACTTGATAGGATTACGCTCACTGCGAAGATAGTGACCATGGCAATATATACAAAACGGCGATTCGCCGGGGGGGGTGGACTTTGAAGCCCTATTTCGGCTAATTCCGATTGTTCCAGCGACCAAACTCATAGCTATTTCATTAGAACTCCGTTTTTTCTATCGATAGAGTACAAGAAACTGCCCATTTACCAATTTCAACTACTCCATAACGTGGTCAGAAAATTTGCAATTTGGCCAATTTCAGAAAAAAATTAAAAAACATGACAAATTCAAAATAAGGTCCATAATGAACAATGCAGACAATCCTGGCCTCTAAATAACATTTTCTTTGTTCACAGTCATGTCCTTCCAGCCCTCTGATAGTACACTTGTTTCTATTTGAATTTTTTATTCAAACAAAAAATAGAAGATTTACTAATTATGCAGACTACTCCAGTACTGTAATAATTATATAATAAAATCAACCCAACAAGACTGCATATTAGAATGCTAGTTAGACATTTATGGACAATGATGTCATTTGGTTTTATCTCTTGAACACGGCAAAAATCAACATTGCCTTACTTTGAGCTCCATTTTCCAGGTTCTTTTTATAGTAAATCAATCAAAATTATCTCATTTCCTATACTATGTTTTTCCAATTCAATCAATGAGACCAAGAAAACGAGAATACAACCATAAATACTATACGAACATAGTCCACAAAGTCATGCATTTTAATTAAAAAAAATATCGGAGTTTTTTTTATCTCATTATGCACTGCTTGCTCCAGTGAATTTTTATTGGCGCACACTGCCCACCAGACCTATACTCTCACATGTGTGGCCTACCCAGCTTTCTCTTGGAAATTGAAGCCGCTAGAATTTAAGAGTATATATACGTCAAACACGGAACCTCGTAAGAAGTATTATATACGTCCGCGACAGTCAACGGGTTTAATGTAGATCTAGAGAAGTATTGATGGGATGGTAGTGAGGGGAGAGTGCAAAGTTTTTACTATTTAAGAAGGGGAATCCCCCTCCATTAGTAACTTGAGGTAGCAAGTCCTTTACCGGGATACTTCCCTTCTTTTAATGCCACTAGCTGGACCACTTTGAGAGTCACTGGTACTTATTTCGCACAGCATATCTGTCCATAGAGGCCAGTCTCTCGTTCCTTTATGAACATTCCAAAAGCGGTTCACAACATTGTCATGTACAGGTAGCCAACATTGCATTGCAGTAGCTTGTGTCAGTGTGATTTTCATCAAAAACGGTTTGCAACTTCAAGCACTTTGCACACATTTCCTTAATCTTTTGAAGTAAGGCAACTACGTCAATTTCTCTCTCCACTCCTCCGAAGCAGATTCCTATGTCTGGCTCTGCGTTGAAGAGATTCTAGCAGCTCACAGTGGTTAGTTCGTCATAGTTCTCCCTCCTTCCAACGTCTTTCCACATCCTCCCCACTAACCTCCAACCCCAAGGACTTCCCCAATGCCACAATGGATTCCTCAACTGGCAAGTGATCCCAGGGTTATCCTCAAACCCTTCAAACTCCCATCTGTCTACACATTCTGGCCACAGTTTCTTCCAATCATAGTTTCAATGGATCCCTTTAGTCACTCCCTCCCAAGCCTTACGTATAAGGGATTACACAATAGATGATATTACAGTGATCCTCCAAACTTCTTTAGAGTCAATAGAGTATCTGTGGTCACCATCAAAGCCCATTCAAACATATCTTGTGTACAAGTTTTGCTTGAAGTATGAAAGGCCTGCTGGTCCAAGGCTGTAGGAGAGTAAAAAGGATTGGTCTTAGTAGGCAAAAAACTTGACCTAAATTATGAAGCACATTTCCCCACAAAGTCGCTCTGCCAAGTCTGTGATGACCATGTCAATTGACACCGCCCCAGGAGGCCCAACAGGACTAAAAACAATCACAACGGAAAAAAATTCACATTGTTGCCAATTCAAGGTGAAACCTACATAACACATACCCTAGTTACCCCTGCCAAATGTGATATCCCCACCCCCGCACACACACATAAGCCAATCAGATAATCAATAAGCCTGCTGCTCTTGGAAGAATACTGATATGATACCCCAAAAAAGGCATATCACTTAGCAAACCCCCCTAGCAAATGGCAACACAACAGAAGAAGTAAGCTGACTTATCATAGGCTTATGACTGGGAGTGTCCATTTCCTCCTGATAAAAGTAAGTCCTGAATGGCAAAAACAACCATAACCGGCCTGTACCGTCACAATTACGCACTTGACAGGTTTCAAACCTTCAGCCACTATTAACACCATGAATTCATGCACATATTTTTCAGCTTCTTTTTGGTCCTGACTGGCAGCCCTCACCAATGCCAAACACACTATTGTAGTCCACTAAGATACTTAAATCTTACAAACCAACCTTTAGCAGGCCTAAATCACTCACAACATCCCACTAGTTGCAGGCATATTTCTAATTAACAATCCACATGCAACAGCCTTAACCTTTCACAAATGATCTGCTTTGAGAGATTGCTATCTCCTCCCTCTGTTTTTCATTTATCCGACACTCACCACTAACATCTCCTCAACATTTTCAAACACTTGCCGGACGCTGATCGTACTCACAGTTAGCACATTTTGCAAGAACAGCTTCCTTGATTGCCGTATTCCTGCATCACAATAGTAGAATTGTTGATTGGATTTACTAAACACTTGGCCTAGGTCCAACACATGCACTCACTTTCACCACTTAGCAATTATCTCTTTTCTTCATTTCAATATTCATAGCACCCTTTTCCGATGGGTTGGCACTAGAAGCTTTCTTGGGTCCTATGGTAACTAAATTTGCACAAACCACATGCGATCAAAAACAAGAAAAATATGGATAATTAAGGAATGTACCGAATAAATCCTAGATGCGCGCACACTGGCTGTCTTTTAAACACTGGCACACACGGGGCAGTTCAGGCCACATGTGGACACCTCTCGTATGAATCGTATCGTCTACCGTGTTTTGTAACGTAACCGGCAAATTATTTGTGATATAATGTTACGGATACCGTAATTTATCGGATACCGATGCTATCGCGAAATGGTGTCACACTGTACTCATTCGATAGAAAAAAATGGAGTTCTAGCAAAATAGTTAGGATTTATTTGTCAACTAGTACACTGGAATTGGCTGAAAATAGGGCTCAAAGTGGGCAAAATCGCCATGCGTAAACATCGTCATGACCGCTAACATCGTGAGAGCATAATTCCATAAGGGTATCCAATCAAATCATACTTTTGGTGTCATTATGATCGGAAAAGATAGTCCTATCTTTTCATAAAAAGAAAACATTTTTTTTAAATTTGGGGACCCAGAGAACAAGTCTCAAGAGGCCTGTGTACCCTGAAAGGGTTAATTTAACCCCCTTTGACAGTCCGTGGTCGTATATATACGTCGTGGGAGATACCATTGTTTGACGTATCAATTACCGCATAAATTCAAGCGTCTTCAATCAAGCGTGATAGGGGCTGGTAGGCCTACACGAAGAGATAAATGGTCTCAGTGTCGGTGTGCACCCCTGTTGAAATAAATCTGGGACTCAGCGGTGCATTGTGAGACGCCAACTTCGTATTCATATTCGCCATGCCTCGCAGTAAGAAGTTCCTCACCCTCGGCGGAATTGGAGGTCTTTTGTTCCCAAGGATAGCACAAACAGTATGATAGTGTCAGTGAAAGTGAAATTCCCAGGTTTTGAAGTGGGTGTGAAACGAAAAAATTACCAGGAAAACATAAATGTGATAACACCCAGATGACCCACAACCTCCACCTCTGGTGCTGGGCCGCTCGTTCATGTTCACCCTGTAACCAGGACTAATATGAGGAAACTAATTGCCCGTGTACGAGACTCAGATGTGAGCATTGCAATTGAAGAGATTTCAAGTATTGAAAGCAGTTCTATTGTGACAGTGAGGAATATTCCCATTGAACGGCTGTAAATACGACAACGCATGTCGGTCTGGTAGTGTGCCACATGCTCTTCCAAGAGGAGGAGTACATCTCGAGCACATCCCGTGGCCATAACACCACGTCCTGTATAGGAAGATGAGACGATATTGTTACGATTAGTACAATGAGTCAAGTGAGTGCAGAAGGCTGTGGTGGTGATAGTGAAGGTGGCATGAGTCAAGTGACACCATGCAGCAGGCCACGCTCCTCTCCCGCTCTGCTGACTCTGGCACAACTACAACCAGCCTCACCCGACCCCACACTCACCACAACCTGCACAACCACAACCACATTAACAAAATCCATAACGCACCATCTGACCTCAACAGGGATTGGCAGCAAAGAATGACGAGTGTTGTTCCCAATCCCCATTACTTTTAATTGAGGACAAAGTGGACCAACGCCATCATTGTTACACTTGGTAAACAATCCCACTGAACTGAATGCTTTTCAGTTTGTTCTACGATGAAACCCCTGAAAGGACAATTAATTGTCAGTGAAAGCAGTACATACTATAGTACACCATGGCAAACACTAATCTGTCACCAGATCACGCCTACACCAGAGGAAAAAAAAAGGACACAACTGAGGCAGAGATGTATTCTGTTCTTTGCCACAATAATGCATATGCCACATGTGTAATAAGCATGAGTGACAACGCATACTTCGACAGACCGCCTGATTTCAACCCCATCCTTTCAGTAACCTTATACCAGTGAATAGATTTTGTGTTACTGTTACGTATGTAACACTATACGACAAAACCAGGCCTGACAAAGCGACAGGTTATATAAGAACAACGTGTGTTTATGTACATGAAACAAAGTGCTGTATGTATTTTATCCCTTCGAGGAAGCTTGTTATAGATGAGTCTTTGATTTTTTGTTTAAAGAAGACTTCCTCATTCAAGCAGTATATACCAGCCAGAGGAAACGCTATGGTATAAGTAATTTTTCTGTGGATTGCAAAACTGGTCTGGATTTGGATCTAATTAAGTAGCACTGGCGTAAAATAATGAATAATACCAGAAAGTAACTGGGTAACTCTGTGAAGTGGTTCGAACAATTGATGGAGCCATATCTTGTAGGGTCAAATTTTATATACTGACAACTGGTACACAAGCCCTAAAATCAGTGAATTTCTTGTGCGATAGAACATGACAATTGTGGTGGCACCGAGCGTGGAAATCGTAAACATTCCTAGGTTCGTGCTGGCTGTCGTAGATGTTGAAGAGCAGGTGTTTGCTGCCATGACATCCTGGCATTCGGGGCAAGACAAACGTGATTCACACATCTGAACATCAGTTCACCCGACACGAAATGGTAGACACAGGCAGCAGAATATAGAGACCAATGAACCCATTGTAAAACCTGCATGCGTGAAGGATTACCTCCTCATATGCGCTTAGTGTACAAATGTGACATGCATACTTTAGTTATGCAGACTGTGTTCGCAGAGTTAATAAGTGGTACATAAAACTGTTTTTCCCATCTTCTTGACATTTCAATGCTGAAAGCTTTTATAATATGTATAAGTTGAAGACCAAGAAGAAACCCAAATAAGGTGACATATTGTTTGTCATCATCAAAAAATAATATTCAAGTACCAAGGAACAACACTTGCAAAGAACCATCTACCCCCCATGAAATAAATCAACACATTTCCTCTTCGACAGAGGCCTAGTGATCACAACCCCTATACCACATGCCTGCTACAACTAGCCAAGAAAAAGCTCAGAAGAGTGTTTTGTCTGTGGACTTACCACCAAAGCCCACAAAAACGCAGAGACACTAATTATAGTGTGAGGCGTGTAAGACCCCATTGTGCAAATACCCATGATTCCAAAGAATTCCACAAGCTGCAGCAATTCTAGAAAGAGTCCAGTGATTAGTACATATGTTAAATAATAATATAGAAACCATGGAAATAAACATTTGTTTACAATTGTTTTTGTAAACAAGTTTAAGCACCATTATAAAGATAAGAGGGTATTTTGCTAAACTTTATGGTTACATTCAAATGAGTTGTCTATTAGAACAAAGCACATAATTTGGACTCACAGGGCTACATAAAGTATGTGAAAAAAATAAAATAGTGAAAAAAACAGAAACCATCGAATACAAGTAAAATCAAAGTTTACTGGGTGAGCGCCTTCGCCGCTGTTGTGCCGGCTCGCAGATAAATTTACATCAAACTTCATGACTCTATATCGCGGTAAGTCCTGATTGGGAAAATTTTGTTGGGGACTAAAACAATCAGAAAACAAATCTTACAATTTCATAATAAAAAATAATTATTTTTTTTATCGAAAAATTTGCACACCAGGAACACTTCAGTATTGGGCCTTTCAACAGTCAAAGGGTTAAAAAGAGGAAAATTGACTCTGCAAACGAGGAAATCCAGTTCGATCAGGTCATGGAACGGATTGAACTCGCAAGTAGAGGTTCCACTGTTACTTCAAAAATAAAATCTTAATCTTGAAAAACAAACAATCTTTTATGTTTGTTGTGGAAATCGGCTTCAATCTGTTTCATTATTATTGAATGTTTATCACAAAATAAGTGAATAACATCTTACCAAGATAATACCGAAACACGTGCTTAACCCAAGTACATGGACCCCCGCATAACGATGGCATCGCATAGCGATTTTTCCGCATAACGATTACTTTTAATCGCAAAATTTTTGCCCCCAAACCGATAAAAAACCCCATACCGCTTTTCGTCCGAGACGCGTCACAATGTGCCCTCACCTGAGTCCGTGCACCTCAAGCCCCAAAATGGAGGGGTTTCCCCTTCTAAACGTAAAAAGATAATGCTCTCCCTCCTCCCCCATCCATAATCATCACCAGATCTTCAATAAAAGTAAGTGTCATGTAATTGTGCATGCCTTTTTCAGTTTGTGTGTATTAAAATTAACATTTCATGTGGTAAAAAAAATTTTTTTTCATACTTTTGGGCGTCTTGCACGGATTAATTTTATTTCCATTATTTCTTATGGGGAAAATTAATTCGCATAACGATTATTTCGCATAACGATGAGCCCTCTTGCACGGATTAAAATCGTTAACCGGGGGTCCACTGTACTTGGGAGATTTTTTTTCCCAAAAAAATCCCTTTTTTGTTTTTTCAGTGTTGTCATAAGCTATGAGTGTCTATTACAGTTTGCCCTCATGCCAGATCAGTTTTCTCTCATAAGAGCTACGAAAGAAGGGATAATAAGCCTTATGGTCAGTGGTGTCCACAAAGTCCCTTTCCTATCTGCACAGCAGGCCTTCGTATTATGCTAGATAATATATATTCTGGTATATTTTTTGTTTCTGTGCTACTGATATTTTGCCTTATGTTGTAATAGATCAATTGTGATAGGTAAATAAGCCCAATTGTTGATATTAGCGTAAGAATAGAATATTTTGTCAGATGCTCTCTCTTGTTTGTGTCAGTACTTCTACCCAGAAGGTTCCTGATTGGTTCTCCAACTTTGTATTAGCTACATAGTATCGTATGTTACTTTTTACTAAATATTTTACTACTGTGTATCAACATCAGTTATTGTAATTATTTTATTTTATTATTTTTGTATTTAATTTTTTACTTTACTTTTTATGCTTTTAGCACTGTATTTTATACTGTAAGGTTTAGGACAAACACTGTTCATAGGGACCGAAGACTTCACTGCTGCTTAGATGTGCCATCCTCTTCTCTCCTCTTCTCCTTCTCTCCTCTTCTCCTTCTCCTTCTCTCCTCTCCTCTTCTCCTTCTCTTCTCTCCTCTCCTCTTCTCCTTCTCTCCTCTCCTCTCCTCTCCTCTCCTCTCCTCTCCTCTCCTCTGTCCAATTAGTACAGTTAATACAGTATGATGCTGCTGATAGGGCAGGTTAACTCAGTGATGCTGCCTGCATGGCACGTTGCCACGAGTAGTTGTCAAATATCGTACGGTGGTATGCGTCTGGCAGCACGGTCATAAGTCAAGTGGTCGTATGTCGTGCATGTTGTAAGTAGGATGGTAGGTGCACCTCCCACCTTCAGGACTCGAGTCCGGCTTGCCAGTTTCCTTGAATCCCTTCATAAATGGCACTTTGGTCATCACCCAAACCCAGCAAAGTGGAGAAGTGGGGATACAAACTGGATGAGTATTAAGCCATAGTATAAGTAAAAAAACAAGGGATAGTGGATTGATGTGCAGGGAAACGGTGAACATGAAGTGATTAGATAGTGGAAAAGGCATAACCTACCACCAATCCTCTCACCACCCTTTCCCTCTGACAACCCAACCAATGGGGATGGTCCCCACCCCCTCCTGCAGGCACCCATACCCTTGACCACTGACCCACCTCTCATTACTGAAACCCAGCCACCACCACTACATATAACTGCCCAGGATAAGATAAATAGCAGTGATCACGACAGAAATAAGATGCTGTAGGATGTATGATATTCAAATTCAAAGTTCTTTCTCTATAAGGATGACAGTGCTGAGTTTACAGAATTTGGTTATTGCGTGGTTTACATGTAGTAAAATGATGATTACAGAGTGTACCACTAGAACACCTAGCATGGCTAGGCATTTCGGGCAAACTTAGTTTAATTCTTAATTTTAAAATATTACAAATTATGAGGTAAGTTAGTATTATGGCTAAGTGACTAAATACTAGTTTGTGAGTTTAGCAATGTGAATGCTTTTGTTTTGGCACAGTACATAGTTTCAGTATTGGAGCATCACAGGATTCATTATTTTAAGATTGAGATTAATATTTCTGTTTATGGTCAAATGGGTAAGTGAGTGTAAGTGTGAACCACCAGGTGGTATTCGTGTAGTTAGTTGACAGGGTGTATCAGGGAGATAAGATGTTTTCTAATGGTAGTTTTGAAGGTGATGAATGTGTCTGCAGTTCTAGAGTTCTCAGGTAGGGTGTTCCAGATTTTAGGGCCTTTGACATACATTGAATTTTTTTGTAAAAGTTTAGTCGGGACCGGGGAATTGTCGTAGAGATGTTTGTGTCTGGTGTTATGCCTGTGGGTTCTGTCACAACTATCAAGAAAGCATTTTAGGTTCAAGGTTGATATTGGAGTTTAAAACCCTTTCAGGGTCCAAGGCCAAAATCTGAAGTGGTGCCCCAGTGTCCAAAATTTTCAAAAAAAAAAAATTTTTTTTATGAAATGGTAAAAAGAATCTTTTTGTGAAGGTAATAAAAAAAAAAGTACGAAATTTGATGGAAAATTGACGAAATTATGCTCTCGTGAATTTTGAGTGTCAGCGATATTTACGAATCAGCGATTTTGCCGAACTTTGACTCCATTTTAGCCCAATTACATTATTCCAGTCGCCCAAATTCTTAGCTATTTCACTAGTATTACTTCTTTTCCCTATCGATTGAGCCAAAAATCGCCAAGTAAAACCATTTCAACTACAAATAAAGTGACCGGAAATTGGAAATTTTGGGCCCAAAATTTTAACACAAAGTTCAAAATATTCCAATTTCAAAATAGGGTCCAGAATAAACAATGTAGGTATTCCTGGCACTAAACTAACTTTCCTCTGTTCATAACTTATGTTTTGAGGCTTACAAATAAATTCCATTTTGAATTTTTATTACATAATGAATTTTATCACACCAAAAAATAGAAGATTTACTGTTATGCAATATTGTAATTTAAATTGTATAAATATAAATCACCACATTTGTGAATGTTATTAGACCCACCAGCTGGCGTGTATAAGAGTGTGAGGTCGTTTGTTTACTCTTGAACATCGGCAAAAAATTTAACATTTCCGCCATTTTGAGCTCATTTTTCAAGCCATTTCCAGTGCTAACACCAATCAAAATTATCTCTATTTCTGTGATATGTCTTCCATTCAAATCAAATGAGACCAAGAAATCACAAATACAACTAAAAAAAAACTACGAAAAAACACTGAAAAGTCGCTGTTTTAAATCGAAAATCACGGTCTCAGTTTTTTTTCTCTCATTATACACGTGTGCTGCAGGATTTTTTTATGTGGTGCACACATACCACATAGATGTATTCTCTCATATCTAGGCCAAATTTTAACCACTCGCAGTTTATCAGAGTGAGTGAGCTCATGACGTAGATCTACGGTTTGGACCTGAACGTAAAGCCGTAGATCTACGGGACGGACCCTGAAAGGGTTTTAAAGGCCCTGTAGATGTAGATTGCACAGTAGTAAGTGTGGATGTACTGAACAGGGAAGTAAGTTTAGATCTATGAAGAGTGG
This sequence comes from Cherax quadricarinatus, assembly GCF_026875155.1. Lineage (NCBI taxonomy): Eukaryota > Metazoa > Arthropoda > Malacostraca > Decapoda > Parastacidae > Cherax > Cherax quadricarinatus. The sequence goes on from NW_026467071.1 coordinate 44,838, forward strand.
GGGGGTGTGTTGCCAGGGAGGGGATTTAGGGGATTATTCTTACTGCAGCTTTTTTTTGGGGTTTTTATTGGCTTTAGGTGTGTTGCTGCAGTTGATCCCCAAGCGCAAAAGCATAGGTGAGGTATGGATAAATAAGTGAGTGGTATAGTGTGAGAAGGGCATTTTGCAGCATGTAGTATCGTATCTTGGAGAGGATCCCAACCGTTTTGGATACTTTTTTGGTTATGTGTTGGATATGGGTGCTGAAATTCGGGTTGTTGTCAAGGTATAGGCCTAGGAATTTGCCCTCATTATGTCTGGTAATTAGAGTGTTGTCATCTTAATGTTAAATTTGTGAAATCTCCTGCTCTGCTACCAAACATAAATAGTAGGTTTTGTCAGTATTAAGCGTAAGTTTATTGGCTGTCATCCAAGTCGATATTTTGATCAGCTCCTCGTTAACAATGGTGTTGAGGGTGGCAAGATTAGGGTGAGAGATGACATAAGTCGTGTCGTCAGCAAAGAGAATGGGTTTTTAGGTGTTGGGATAAGTTTTGGAAGATCATTGAGTATATGAGGAAGACAGGGGACCAAGGACACTTCCTGCAGAACTCCAGTACAAGTGGCTGTGTTGTTGATGCTGTGTCTTTAATGGTGACATACTGATACCTATTAGTAAGGTAAATTTGAAATAAGCCAAGCGCATGGCCTCTTTTTACTGTAATGGTCAAGTTTATGGAGTAGGATGTCGTGGTCTACTGTGTCAAAAGCTTTTCTTAGGTCAATAAAAATTTCTAGTGGATATTCCTTATTTTCCAATGCTGTGTAAAGCAGATCTTGCATTTTTATGATTGCTCATTAATGCTTTTATTTTTCCTGAATCCAAATTGGCAGGGGTTGGTAGTTTTGTGCCGTTATAAATGAATATAGTCTCCTGTGACGAGTTTCTCAAGATTTTGGATAGCAATGGTAAATTTGATATTGGGCTATAGTTGTTTAAGTCGTAGGGTCACCACCTTTATGTATTGGTGTAACCCCTTTCAGTTGTGAATTGCTGTGTATCCTGGTAGAGGGTAGATATCTATTGTGGCCTGCTTAAGCCAGGTCTCAGTAAAAATAATGCAGGAGAAGGGTGTCTTTAGTGATTCAAGGAGTGTCAGGAGGTCATCATAGTGTTTGTTTTTTGGGACCTGATTTGTAGTTTAAATACTGATAGATTTTAGCATTGTTGGATATGCTGGCTTGTTGATGCTGGGGTAATAAACAGTTACTTTCCAATAGGTTTTGATTGGGTGTCAGATTTTGGAGGTTTAGATCTGGGTCAACGTGATCAATCATCTTTAGGTTAAATTATGGTTATTTATATCCGAGTTGTTGTTGTTTAGTTCTAAATGCTGATATCTGTAGTGGTGGAAGTTTGGGCAATATATAGCTAGAGTATTTTGGTCAATGAGTATAGTCACACTACACATAATGAAAATTGATGTGGTCTATGTGTTGTGCTGGAATGAACAAAGTACAAATAGTTATAAACTAGTAATATAAAAATACAAATTAAAAATAGAACAAGACTCTCACTTGTAATTGCATAAGGTCTAATGTAAATGACTTTTGGTATAGTCTATGTTTTGAGCTAGAATGAGCTATAGTACAACTAGGTTTATTAATAATATAAAAATAAAGTTAAAAATTTTTCCCCCAGTCTCTCACTAGTAATTGCACTATGGTCTAATATGTGAATTTGGTATTGACTATGTATTGAGCTGAATTTTAGCTATAGTACAAGGAGTTTAATCTAATAATATAAAAAGGCACAGACTCTCATTGTAATTGCACTAAGGTCTTATTTAAATTGTTTACCCAAGAATTAGAGTAAAAAACTAGTTTAAATTGACAGGATAAAATACACAAGTTAAGGTTGGCAAAGGAATAATAAAAAAAATGATAAAAATAAAATGGCAATTTACTTGGTTATAATATGCAGTAAAATGGTAGAACAGGAAATATAAAAGTTGTAGTTGAAAAAATCTAGTTTAAAAAAGTATAGGAATTTAAAAAATGGCAATAAAAGAAGTTTACATAAGTTTGGTCAATATAGTTTAAAGCAAATTGGGGAATAATGGGGATTTTAGAATAAAAAGGGCAATTGAGATTTCTTAAAGTGGGGTAGAATTTATTGAGGACAAGTTATGGTTAGTTTTAATAAAATAAGGATTAGAACAGTTTGTGGTAAGGTAAAAAAGGAGATAGATTCTGTAGATATTTTAAAAACAATTAGACTATGAGGGAGAATGGTCATTGAATACAAAAGACAATCAAAAAGTTGGGGTATTAGTTTTTTAGGGGGGCACAAATTTAGACAAATAACACTAACGTGGACTAGGGGGTATTATCTGCACTTTTCTCTGATTTGTAGCCCAGCCTCATTAGTGTTTTAAGGTCATGTTCTGTAGAGCTGGTTCTTTTCCCTGGGGCTGTTTCCCAACTGGATTTTTCCATCCCCACAAAGCACTGGGGATTTTTGGGTTTTGCGTAATTTTTTTAGCCAAAAGAAGGGTTTTTTCTTTTTTTGGTAAGCACTCATTTACGTAACACAATTTCATAGAAAAATTGTTTTTAGTAGGGTTTTTTCTTTGTAGGCTAGTTTGGGAATTTTTAAAAGCACTGTTTTTTTTTTCCCGCTTTTTACCCCTCAGTTTGCAATCCTTTAGGCATCACTAAGTTTTGGCAAAGGTGGTCCTTGATAAACTGTAGGGGGTCTCCATGCAGGCCTTTTTGGGGGACTGTGGGGGGGAGTGTTTTTCTGTTAACTACAGCAGCGTCAGATAGCTCTGTTGGTCATTAGGCTTGGAGTGGGTTTTGCGGCAAGTTTGGGGGTAAGTAGGGTACTTTGGGCTTTTAGAGTTTTGATGGTGTTAGGGCGGGTGTGGGGGTTTTTTTGTTGTTCCAGAGTGTCGTTATGTTCAAGAGCATGACTTGTTGAGGTAATCTGCTTGCTGCTTTTAGTTCCTGCATTTTTGATTAGTTTGGGGACGTTTGGGTTTTGAACATAAGGAGTTTGCTATTCTGGGTTCGGGACTTTTTGACATCAAATTACTGGAAGGAGTTATCTTGGGCTGTGGCGGCAGCCATGTTTGTTGTTGTCTGTCGTGTGTTGTGGTGGTGCAGGTGGGTGATGAGGGTTGTGTCCTGGCTGGCAGTACCACAAGTTTTCCTCGTGTTATTACTGCTCTCACCTTTGATGTTAGGAGTCCTTAGCTGGTTACTGGATCTTCTTTTATTGCTCTGACCCTTGTCCATTGGCTGTGGCTTCGGGTGAATAGTAGGCGATGGGTGATGGGTGAATGTTGTGGAGTATCACTTCAGTGGCAACGGGGTAGGAGGTGGTAGTATGAGTCCTATTAGTTGGTAATTTGTGAACTTTTGGGGGATTTCTGCAGTTGATTTATATAATTCTGGTATCCATTATGTTAGTGTTATGTGGGTCTTGATTAGGTCATCACTGGGCTGCTGGAACCTCAGGTAGAAGTAAAAATAGAGGACAAGGTTCCTGTTGCGCTGCCGCTTATGATGTTATACACCATAAAAGTTTTTAATATGTAGTAATTCTCCATACTAATTACATCCCACATACCCATGCATTGACCTCATAACACCCACACCTGAGTGCAGAGCTGAAAGGTAAAGTGAAGATCAGGTTCTTGTGCTACTCAGTTGCAAATAGGATACAGGCAGGATGGCAGTACAGTATACCTGTGGGACATGTGAAAAGGCTCTTGGGCAAAAAGCCAGAAACACATGCAACCTTTGCTTTTCAAAACACCATGTTACCTGTGCAAGAATAAACACTGCAACCAATAATGACATCTATCTAGATAGGTGTTTCTGGATCTGCAACAGGGATGTGGAACTATGGATAGATATTAGGAAAGCACTCAAGAGGTTAATGAACAATAAACATAAAAAAAAGAGGAGCTATTGAATAGTCTACTCGGAATATATGGAGCATGGGAAGATAGAGGAGTTAAGTCTAACACACAGAATGCCCAGTCTACAACAACTGACCCAAAAATAAGCAGATACCCACTATAAAAAACACAAGAAACAAAAAAAACCCAGCTAGCTCAGTCCCCAGCCCTAGGGCTGACCCAGACCCAGCCCCCAGCCATTGTGAAAATCCGGATTTGGTTAGTCTCCTCCACAGCCACCAGAGCCATAGCTCCTAGTACAGATGTAGTAGAGGAGTCCTCTTCCAGGAAAAATGTTGGTATCATGACAACAGATGGTGGTGTCTCTGGTTTGGCTATGGAGGACTGTAGTGCAGTTCTAGGGTCTGCCCAGATTAGGAATGCATCCAGCACAAATTGTACCCAGCCAAAAACAAAATGGTGCAAATTCTATGTTTGGGGCATCTATAAACATGGAATATCAGGGAAAACAAATGAGGCATGCAACTTTGAGCATCCCAAAAAATGCCACGACCTCCTGTCTAAAGGAGTGTGTCATTCTACTTATTGCAGATTCTTCCACCTTGAGATGTGTCATTCTTCAGTCCTTGAAAAACAATGTTACAATACCAATTGCACCGCATAAAATTTAAAAGGGACTAAGAGGCACACACCCCGTACAAGACATCATAGTAGCTATGGTAGCTATGACAACACCCCAAGTGATTTTTTAGTGGTAGGAAACGAAGAAAGAAAATGGAAAGAGATAACCAAAATAGTCCACCACCTTGGAGCCTTGTTAGACTGGAGGCACAGCCGTTGGCCCCTCCGGACTCACAGCTACTGATACCAACAACAAAATCCCTCCCCCCCCCCCCCAACAAACATGCAACACAATTTCATTTATATTTGCTAATATACAGGCCTTAAGCCATCCACCAACAACAAAATACCTTTCATTAGCGGACTTCTAGAGGAGTCAAATGCACTGTTTGCAGCCTTCAGAGACCCACACAAAAGATCACTTTGACAGTGAAACATGGATACCTGGATACAACCTTCCAAGATGCGACAGAAAGAACAGGCAACAAGGGGAGGTTGGCCTGTACGTCAAAGAGTTGCTCATTTGCACAGAGATACTGAACACCACAAATGATGTAGCTGAAGTTCTGACAAAAAATATGAGAACCAAAACTTAGTCATTGTACTTGTTTATAAGCCACCAGATGCAACTTCCCAACAGTTCAAAGAACAACTATCAAAAATTGACTCCTGTCTGGAAAACTTTCCAGCCCCATCCCCAAACATCTTGCTGCTTGGTGACTTCAATCTAAGACATACAAAATAGAAGAATATAGCAAATAATGTTGTAGCAGAAACAATCCCTGGAGGCAGCTCAGCTGAAAAGTCACACACAGAGGAGCTGCTGAATTTCTGCAACAAACACACCCTAAATCAGCAGATAGTGGAGCCAACAAGACTGGAGAACACACTGGACCTCATTTTCACAAATAATGAGGACCTGGTAAGAAACAACAATATCAAAAATGGCAAATTCTGATCACAATCTAATCGAAGTCCGGACTTACATGCACAGGAGCCCTGATCAGCAAAATGCATACAGCTATGAGGGTACCTTTCCCAAATTCAATTTCAACAACAAGACCATCATCTGGGATCAGGTAAACTATGCCCTAAATGAAACGTGCTGGAAAGATAAATTGCATGGACCCTAACCAATGCCTTGAAAAGATCAACCTCCTGGTAGCTGAAGTATGTTCAAGGTCAATTCCTATAAGAAAAAAGAAAAGTAAATCGGAGAGAGAGAGATGCTCCCTCTACAGGATAAGACAGAGTCACTGAGCTCCTCAAGAATGCCAGATTATCTGATACATGTAAGGCAACGCTAACCAGAGAAGTGGAAAATATTGAGCTGAAGTTAAAGGACTCATACAGGATCCAAGAGACAAGAGGAGCTAAAAGCAATTAGTGAAATTGAAAGATATTTGAAATATTTGTTTTCATGTGCCAAAAACAAGGCAAAAGCCACTTCTGGTATAGGACCCCTGCTCAGACAAGACGGATCCTTCATAGATGATGACAAAGAAATGAGTGAAATACTGAATTCTTAATAGAGGCGCCACTTCAAGGGGGCCTCCTTGGCATGGTGAAGAGGCTCTTGGTCTGAGGAATTAGACCTGTTGGTCTCCTTCCTCAGACCAAACCTAATTACCCCCCAATCTCCCCTTCCCTATCCCATCTTCCCATTTTCCTTTCCTCCTCCCCCCCCCATCCCTCCCTTATTCCCTTCCTCTTTTTGGCCTTTGGGATTCTTTCCACAGGCCTACTGGTTTCTAGGTAGGGGGTAGGGTACCGGGGTCAATCCCATTCCGTTGAGGTTCTTGGTGGTGGTGTAGTTTGCCGTAGAATCTGGATCGCCTGGGGATATCCCGTTCCCTCTCCGGTCTTCCGGGGGGTGGCTTTGGGTGTCTTTTGGGTGACAGGTGTATTTCTGGAGGCTGCCTTTCGAATTCTTGGGGTGGTGGCCAAAGGAGGTATGCTTTGTGGCAGATATCCAGCCGCCCTCTCTTTTGTCCACCGAGGTAGCTCGGCAGATGTGAGGTTGCTATCCTGGATTGCTGGTTTACTGGCATGAAGGGTAGGGTATGGCACGGGTTCCATGCCGCATCTGCACTACTCGCGGTGTTGAGGTCCTCTTGGGCGAGGAGGGTGATTTCTGGCCCTTTCATTCCTCCTGGGAACTATTCCTCCCCGTTCCCCTTTTTTCTTTTTTTTTCTTTTTATTTTCTTTTTGTTTTAAAGAAAAAAAAGAAAGAAAAGAACTAACCTAACCATGGAAGCCCTAGTCCATGGACCTGCTACCCCCGGGCCCCTTACTGATACCACACCCCATTCTGACCCTGCCTCGTTTTTTGACCACTCTTTGGACACTCCTGATGCCCCTGTACCTCTTGCTGGTGCTGTTTCATCACCAGCTTCAGGTACCGGGGTCTCGACTGACTCCTACGATTTGTCTGACCTCTGCCCTCCTTTGACTATGCTTCCGGCCTCTCCCTCTATGGTGCGGCAATTTTTGAATTGTCAGCCTGTCCCACGTCGGATCAACTCTGGTCCCACTTCTAAACGCCAACAACAATCTCCTGAGGATGTTGCTTCGTTACCTTCCCATTCTACTCGGAAAAGACCGACATGTCATGCACTCCCCCTCTACGCTCAGTTTCGGACCACACAATGGACTAAATTCTTTACTTTAAGACTGACGTCTTCTACTGCCTATCTTTCCGACCATAGTACAGTGGACCCCCGCATACCGTACGCATCACATAACGTTCGATCCGCATACCGCTCGCTTTTATCACAAAAATTTTGCCTCGCATATCGCTCAAAAACCCGCTCACTGCTCTTCGTCCGAGACGCGTCCAATGTGCGCCCTTAGCCAGCCTCACATGTGCCGCCGGTGGCATTGTTTACCAGCCAGCCTCCGCGGTAACATCCAAGCATACAATCGGAACATTTCGTATTATTACAGTGTTTTTGGTGATTTTATCTGCAAAATAAGTGACCATGGGCCCCAAGAAAGCTTCTAGTGCCAACCCTACAGCAATAAGGGTGAGAATTACTATAGAGATGAAGAAAAAGATCATTGATAAGTATGAAAGTGGAGTGCGTGTCTCCGAGCTGGCCAGATTGTATAATAAACCCCAATCAACCATCACTACTATTGGTGGTACAGCTGCTGCTGCTGCTGTACCACCATCAGCTGCTGCTGCTGCACTGTCAGCTGCTGCTGCTGCTGTACCACCATCAGCTGCTGCTGCTGCTGCACTGTCAGCTGCTGCTGCTGCTGTACCACCGTCAGCTGCTGCTGTAGTACCGTCTGCTGCTGCTGTAGCATCGTCTGCTGCTGCTGTAGCACTGTCAGCTGCTGCTGCTGCTGTAGCACTGTCAGCTGCTGCTGCTGCTGTACCACCGTCAGCTGCTGCTGTAGTACCGTCTGCTGCTGCTGTAGCATCGTCTGCTGCTGCTGTAGCACTGTCAGCTGCTGCTGCTGCTGTAGCACTGTCAGCTGCTTCTGCTGCTGCTGCACTGTCAGTTGCTGCTGCTGCTGTACCACCGTCAGCTGCTGCTGTAGTACCGTCTGCTGCTGCTGTAGCATCATCTGCTGCTGCTGTAGCACTGTCAGCTGCTGCTGCTGCTGTAGCACTGTCAGCTGCTGCTGCTGCTGCTGCTGCACTGTCAGTTGCTGCTGCTGCTGTACCACCGTCAGCTGCTGCTGTAGTACCGTCAGTTGCTGCTGTAGTACCATCTGCTGCTGCTGTAGCACTGTCAGCTGCTGCTGCTGCTGTAGCACTGTCAGCTGCTGCTGCTGCTGCTGTAGCACTGTCAGCTGCTGCTGCTGCTGCTGCTGTAGCACTGTCAGCTGCTGCTGCTGCTGCTGCTGTAGCACCGTTGTTGGTGTGGCTTATTGAGAATACCAAGAAACAATTAACCCCAGAGGATTTGCCACCCAGGTTAACCCAAAAAAGTCAGTGTCATCGAAGACTGTCTAACTTATTTCCATTGGGGTCCTTAATCTTGTCTCCCAGGATGCAACCCACACCAGTCGACTAACACCCAGGTGAACAGGGAAAAATGCCTGGAACTAGTGCTCATATTGGTGAATTTAAAGCCAGCAAAGGTTGGTTTGAGAGATTTAAGAATCGTAGTGGCATACACAGTGTGATAAGGCCTGTTCTGGAAGAAAATGCCAAACAGGACCTACAGTACTCAGGAGGAAAAGGCACTCCCAGGACACAGTGTCTCATCAGTCATTGCTGCATCTTCAATAAAGGTAAGTGTCATTTATTCTTCATTTAGTAGAGTAGTACATACACAATATATATTGTGCATGTACTACTCTACTATTGTGCATGTATCCTTCTCTTTGTGTGTAGGAAAATGTATATTTCATGTGGTAAAAAAAATTTTTTCATACTTTTGGGTGACTTGCACGGATTAATTTGATTTCCATTATTTCTTATGGGGAAAATTCATTCGCATACCGATCATTTCGCATAACAATGAGCCCTCTTGCGCGGATTAAAGTCGCTATGCGGGGGTCCACTGTATTGGCAAAGCGCTCCTATGCCATGTTGGTAGAGATATTTCCTTTCATGCTCCTAAGAGTGGTACGGGCATCATCACAGCCCAGAATGCTACCCAAGCTCATTATTTTTCTCTTTCACATATCGATACTATTCCTATCACTCTCGAAAGACATCATTCCCTCAATTCTTGTAGTGGTACTGTCATTCTGCCCCATACCATAGTCCAACAGAATTTCCAGACATGTGGCAATGACATTCTCGAATAGCTGGAACTCCAAGATCTCCCAATTCTCAAGGTAGACACTTACATTCTTCCTGCCCACGGACGGAGACGATACCCTTGCAATGTGGCTCATTTAACTTTTGACGGCCGTGAACTCCCACCCTCTGTTTATGTAGCAGGACATCAGTTACAAGTTTGAAAGGTGATCCCTACACCGCAACAGTGTAGAAATTGCTGGTGATTTGGCCACCCAGCGAAATATTGCAGATCTATAACCGAATGCCCAGTCTGTGGTGTCGATGACCATTCTAATACGTCTTGCAGTCGACCTCCCTCTTGCCTTAATTGTCATGAGGCTCACCCTTCATACTCTCGCTGTTGCCAGGTCTACTTAAATGAGCGGGAAGTTCGTTGCCTCAAAGAGGCAGAAGGTCTCCCTTATGCTATGGTAGTTTTTATGGCAGAGACTACCCCGTGTTTCTTATTCTCGTGTTTCAAAACTTCCCCCCACTTCTGGGGTCCCATCTTCTGCAGCCTCCTCTGCAGTTGCCAGTCCCATAGTCACTCCTGTATCTAATTCTTTTGCTGTCCTGGGCTCAGACGTCCCTACTTCAACACCTCAGTCTGTTCTCACTTCTTCGTGTTCTCCCTCACAAACCCTGGTATCGACAAGACCTCATACGGCACCTCCCAATCGTCCCTCAGTGTTCTCCCTCACAAACCCTGGTATCGACAAGACCTCAAATGGCACCTCCCAGTCGTCCCTCTACTTCTCAGAGGTCCAAAAAATCTCCTTTAACCCCCTCCTTCCCTTCATCCACCTCCACATTTTACCTTCCCGGTCTGTGTACCTGGGTCTTCCCCTTTCACTGGCTCTGTTACAAGTGTGGAGGTTCGTCGTCCTCCTCGTACTGTGCCTTCCTCCACTGTCCTCTCCCAAGTTTCTTCCTCTTCTGCCACCTCCCAGGTTTCTGCCTCTTCTGTTCCCTCCCACACTTCTTCAGTTCCCTCCACCCTTTCGCCCCCCCCCCTACCTTGGTACAGTCCAATACAGTTATGATCTTTACTCAAACTCCTCCTCCTTCCATCTCCAATATTGTCTCCCATACGTCGTCTCTGAACTCCAAAACACTTGAAGCAATATCTGAATATATTGCAGAGACCAAACCATCAATGGATACTGATCCACCCTCTGTTCCTTCTCTTTCCTCTTCTCCATCTGTGCAACTCCTTTCTTCACAGCACACCGTTCCTTCGCTGCTTGAACATTTTCCGCTGCCACCACACGTGGACTTTTCTAACCCCTCTAGTCCGTAAGTACCCTTACCTGCGGATTTCTAGTATCTTTATCGTTGCCAATCGTGGCCTATTTACGGTGGAATATATGCGGCCTCAGGGGTAATCGGGGTGAGCTTCAGACGTTGCTCTCCCAATTTTCCCCTGTTGGTGTTTGCTAACAAGAACCAAAATTACACTCGGCTGTTATCTATCCCATCTCAGGCTATAATTTATTGTATTCTTCGGATCCTTTTCCTGATGGGACCTTTAACGAAAGTGCCCTTCTACGCACTGATGTTCCGTACCATCAGCTATTTGTTTGTACTTCGTTGCATTACACAGCAGCTCATATCCACTGCATAGGTGGTATACACTCTGTTCTTTGTATCTCTCTCCTTCTCGAGCATTATCTATTCCGGATATTGCCTTTCTTGTTTCGTCATTACCACCACCACTTCTGTTACCTGGCGATTTAAATGCCCATCATTTCCTCTGGGGGGGTCTCACTGTGATTTCCGTGGCATTCAGTTAGAGGCTTTTCTTGCTTCCCACCCCCTCCATGTTTTAAATACAGGTACTCACACCCATTTTGATCCTCGTATTCATACTCTCTCTTGCATCGATCTCTCAGTCTGCTCTTCCTCCGCCGCACTAGACTTCACCCGGTCTCTTCTCCTGGATTTACATGACAGCGATCGTTTTCCAATCATTCTTACTTCTCCTTCATATTCACCACCTCTTCGTAACCCACGCTGGCAATTTGATCAGGCAAATTGGGACCTTTACTCACAACTAGCTGTTTTTAGTGAGGTTCCTTCTTCATCCTCCATTGATGAGCTTTTACACCTCTTCTCATCCTCAGTTTTAACCGCAGCTTCTCATTCTATACCCCAAACCTCGGGCAGGCATTCTCAGAAATGCGTGTCTTGGTGGTCTCCTGCTTGTGCTCGTGTAGTACGTTTGAAATGCGCTGCGTGGAGCAGGTACCGGTACAACAGAACCACTGAGAGACTTCTTGATTTTAAGCAGAAGTGTGCGATCGTTCGCCATGTCATCCGTGACGCTGAATGCACTTGCTGGTGAGATTATGTCTCCACCATCACCTCTGCTTCCTCTGAGTGCAGTCTGGAAAAAAGTACGGAAACTGAGTGGTAAATATTCTCCTGACTCGGCTCCTGTTCTGCGGGTTGCCGGTGTTGATATAGCAAACCCTCTAGATGTTGCCATTGAAATTGGCAGTCATCTGGTCTGTATTTCTCTGGGGCCCCATCTCTGCCCCTCGTTTCTTTCCTCAAAGTTTGCCAGAGAGTTAGCACCCTTGGACCTTTCTTCTCTCAGAGAAGAACAGTATAATGTGCCTTTTACATTTCAGGAACTGTAGACAACACTCTCAGCTTGCCAATCATCGACAGCTGGGCCTGACGACATTCAGATTTGTATGTTACAACATTTACATCAGTCAGCCCTTGCAGTCGTCTTATGCCTTTTCAATCTTATTTGGTCACAAGGAGATCTTCCACAGCTGTGGAAATCTGCCATTGTTCTCCCTTTCCGCAAACCGGGTACTACGGGACATGAAGCCTCCCACTATCGTCCCATCACTCTTACCAGTGCAGTTTGCAAAGTGATGGAACGTCTGGTAAATAGACATTTAATGTGGTATTTAGAGACACACAACAGTCTCTCCACTCGTCAATATGGCTTTCGTAAGGGCCGTTCTACCATAGACCCCTTATTACGCTTGGATACGTATGTTCGTAATGCCTTTGCAAATAACCACTCGGTTATTGCCATATTTTTTGACCTTGAGAAAGCATATGACACAACTTGGAGGTATAATATTTTGACCCAAGCCCACTCCTTAGGCCTCCGAGGTAATCTACCATCTTTGCTTTAGAACTTTTTAACTGACAGACATTTCCGTGTTCGAGTCAATAATGTGCTCTCCCCGGGCTTTGTCAAAGCTGAAGGTGTCCCTCGGGCATGTGTTCTGAGCACAACACTTTTTCTCCTTGCTATAAATGATTTGGCCTCTGTTCTTCCATCCAATATTTGGTCATCACTCTATGTAGATGACTTCGCTATTGCTTGTGCAGGCGCTGACTGTCACCTCATTACAGTTTCTCTCCAGCATGTGGTCGACCGTGTTTCCAATTGGGCCACCACGCATGGGTTTAAATTTTCCAGTACCAAAACTAACCAAATTACTTTCACTAGACGCTCTGTCATCTCCGATCATCCTTTGTACCTCTATGGCTCTCGTATCCCTGAACGTGATAGTCAGGTTTCTAGGCCTTCTCTTTGACCGTAGGTTATCCTGGAAACCCCACATTACCTCTCTAAAGGCAGCTTGTCACAGCCGGCTGAACCTTCTTAAAACCCTTGCTCATCTTTCATGGGGAGCTGATCGTCGAACTCTCCTTCACCTACATTTAGCCCTCATTTTATCGAAACTCGATTATGGTTACCAGATCTATTCAGCGGCCTCTCCTGCTACTCTCTAGCCTTAACCCCATCCATCACCAAGGATTATGTTTATGCTTTGGTGCTTTTTGCTCTTACCCTGTTGAGAGCCTCTATGCAGAAGCGAATGTTCCATCCTTATCTGATCGCCGTGATGCCCATTGCCTTCACTACTATGTGCGCTCTCTCGATCTCCGCAATCCTTCCATTTATAGAATGGTCACTGATATTAGTAGACATTCTTTATTTGTTCGCCACCTCTGTTTGCTCCTTCCCTTCTCTCTTCGCCTACATTCGCTCTTGTCTTCCCTTCAGTTACCGCCTTTATATGTTCATGTAGCATCTCACTTTTCCCTACCCCTCTGGGAAGTTCCAGCTGTTCGGGTCTGTTCTTTCTCACTCCCTTGCTCGAAAGCCCAACTGCCTACAGTGGCTTCCCACTCTCTTTTTCTTGACCACTTCCACTCTCATTGTCATGCCATCGCCATGTACACAGATGGCTGTAAATCTTCTGACGGCGTCAGATTCGCAGCAGTGTTTCTGGACAGCGTCGTGCAAGGGCATTAACTATCTTCGGCTAGCATTTTTACTGCAGAATTGTAAGCCATTCTTGCAGCACTTATTCGTATCGCATCTATGCCTGTGTCATCATTTGTGGTTGTCTCAGACTCCCTTAGTGCTCTACAAGCTATACGGAAATTTGATACACCTCACCCCCTAGTTCTCCGTATCCAACTTTGGCTACGCCGTATCTCTACCAAGCATAAAGATGTTGATGGTCATGTTGATGTACAGGGCAATGAACAGGCAGACACTGCTGTGCAGTCAGCAGTATATGACCTACCAATTTCATATAGAGGTGTTCCATTTCCAGACTATTTTGCTGCAATAGCTACCCACCTTCACGCCCGTTGGCAACAACATTGGTCTGCTCTGCTCAATAACAAACTTTGTTCTATTAAACCGAGTATAGGTTACTGGCCGTCTTCTTGTCACCAGTGTCGAGGTTGGGAGACTACTCTCTCCCGCCTTCGCATTGGCCATACTCGTCTTACTCATGGATATCTCATGGAGAGGCGCCCTGCTCCTCTCTGTGAGAATTGTCAGGTTCCAGTATCGGTCAGCCACATTCTGTTAGACTGCCCACTTTATCAACGAGCACGCAGAATTTACCTCCAACGTCGTCTTCGCTCCACTGCTCTCTCTTTACCTTCCCTTCTCGCTGATGGACCCACCTTTTATCCGGACACTCTCATTGACTTTCTGACAACAACTGACAAACTCTGATGATGATACCTTCAGCCCTTTCTACCTCAATCTCTTGCTACCCTCTACCCCCGCACTATCCCCTGCCCCTCTGTTATCTGTAACCTACTAATCATCCCTACCCCCTTCTGTCACCCAATACCCTCGCTTCCTTCCCTACCCTGCAGCACTGCATAGCCCTTGTGGCTTAGCGCTTCTTTTTTATTATAATAATAGTACGCATCGGCGATTTCACCCAATTTGAGCCCTATTTTCAGCCAATTCCAGTGTTCCCGTCGAAAAAATCACAACTGTTTTGCTAGAACTCCATTTTTTTTTATCGATTGAGTATAAGAAACCACCCATTTACCGATTTCAACTATCCAATAAAGTGGTCCGAAATTGGCAATTTTGCCAATTTCACACAAATTTCAAAAGATGCCAATTTCCAAATAGGGTCTAAAATAAACAAGACAGAGATTCCTGGCACTAAAATAACATTTCCTCTGTTCATTTGTCACATCCCCAGGCCTCTCTTACATTTCTTTTGCTTTCCACTTTGAATTTTTATTCTCACAAATAAATTGAAGATTTACTGTTATGCAGTCTACTGCATTAGTGTAGAAAAGGTATAAATAATATCAGCGCACTTTTGAAAGAATATTAGACTCGCCAGTTGACGTGTATTGGACATGTGGCATGATTTGTTTACTTTTGAACTTTGGCAAAAATTGAACATTTCTGCTACTTTGAGCTCAATTTCAAGTTACTTTTCATTGTGAAATCAATCAAAATCATCTCTATTCCTGTGATATATCTTCCATTCTATCAATTGAGACCAAGAAAACGAGAATACAACCATAAATACCATTCGAAAATGCAGTGCAAAGTCGCTGTTTTAGACCAAAAACACGGTCAAAGTTTTTTTTTTCTCATTATGCACTGTGTGCTGCAGGATTTTTTTTATACTGCGCACACTGACAACATAGACCTGTTCTTTCATATGAAGGCCTACCAGCTTTCTCTCGCTAGATTTGAAGGCTCTAGAATTTATTACTACTAGTATGGCACCAACCCTGGCGTGCAAGCTGTACTAGTACAGCACCAACCCTGAACGGGTTAAAATCACACTTGCCTTTACCGAAGACTTTTGTTGGTGTATGGCAGGAGGAGGGGAGGCGAGTTTATTGTTGGAGAATATGACACTAATATCAACTCTACAGCTTATTTATCTTTCACAATTCAACTAATGTGTCATAATAAACAATATTAACCCTTAAACGGTCCAAGCAAATCGACGTTCAAATTCGTAGTGCTACAAAAGTAGATCTACTTTTTTTTACATATTTTCAAATGTAACAAAAAAAAATGCAGATAAAAGTTTTTTTTACACGTTTTCAAATGTAAAACAAAAAAGAAGATCTACATTTTTTTTTTTTACATACTTTCAGATGTTGAAAAAACGTATATATACGTTTGGACCATTTAAGGGTTAATAACATAGAAACATGGAATATACTCTAGAATGAATAAAATAAGTCATTATGAATCACAAGAGGTGTTGTGTTGTTGTTGTTGGGTGTATAAGGGCCACTGAGAGCATAAGCCGTCCATAATGGTGGTGAA
This sequence comes from Cherax quadricarinatus, assembly GCF_026875155.1. Taxonomy (NCBI): domain Eukaryota; kingdom Metazoa; phylum Arthropoda; class Malacostraca; order Decapoda; family Parastacidae; genus Cherax; species Cherax quadricarinatus. The sequence continues at coordinate 60,707 of NW_026467071.1, forward strand.
GCAGCAGCTGAGGTGGCGGTGTTTTCTGTAGCCCTATATAACTCCAACAACATTGGAGGAGTTGGTAGAATCGCTGAATCACTGAAGAAGGCACCCTCTACCACCATCACAACCACTACCACTATCACAACTGCTACCACCATCACAACCACTACCACCCTCTACCACCATCGCTACCACTCTCTACCACTGTCACAACTGCTAGCACCCTCTACCACCACCACTACCACCTTCCACTACCACTACTAGCACCCTCTACCACCATAACTACCACCCTCTACCACTATCACAACTGCTACCACTCTACCACCACCACCTTCGCATTTTTCTACAAACTTTTTCTTAAATTATATGCGTTTCTCACATTCTTGACCAAAGGGCTGGCACTAGCTTTCTTTGGAGCCATGGTGACTTATTTAGCGGTTGTAAGCACTAAAACGAATGGATTATGGAATGTATCGTATGAACTCGCGGGATCATCCTCACTCACTGATAAACAATGGCACACTGGCTGGGAATGGAGTGTGAGGCAGCTCGGGGCTGTGTGTACGCGTCCCAGATGAATGACTATTTGCTAGTCAAATGACGATTTGCAAGTCAGTGTTTTGATGAAAATAGCATCACGATTTTTGAAAATTATGACTTTCGAGCCTTACAATTATCGTGGGTCCACTGTATAGGTTTCTGGTCGTTTTCTTGTCATCAGTGTCAAGGTTGGGAGACTACACTCTCCCATCTTTGCATTCACCACATTTGTCTTACTCACAGGTATCTCATGGAGAGGTGCCCTGTTCCACTCTGTGAGAGTTGTCAGGTTCCAGTTTCTGTTAGCCATATTTTGTTGGACTGCCCACTCTATCAGCGAGCACGCAGAATTTACCTCCAATGTCGTCACTGCTCTAATGCCCTTACTTTATCTTCCCTTCTTGCTGATGGACCCTCCTTTAACCCAGGCTCTCTCGTTGACTTTCTGACAGCAACTGATTTACTGCACAAACTTTGATGATGATGCCTCTAGCACTTCTTACAGCCTTTTCTACCTTTCCCTCTTGCTACCCTCTACCCTTGCACTATCCCCTGCCCCACTTCACTGCATGACCTAATAGTAATCCCTCTTCGTCTTGGAATGGAATGTTTTTATATTTAGGCAGGAGGACTTTCTTATTATTAAGAACTTTCTCAGTAGTTTTTCATTTGCTTTCTCACAAATTTTTTATTACTCTAGCATACTTGATTGGCTTCAAATTTTCAAGCCTTCTGTAAAGTATGTTGGGCAAAATTCATGGAACTGTTTGTATGCATGGGTGCCCTATGCCCATTGTTACATAGACCATTCCCAAACTTTTGTTCCCATGCAGCAAAAGCTTTTGACAGGTTCCTCTGATTGGCTTCAAAATTTCAACACTCATGTATCCTACTTAGACGAAGGTTGGCATATTTAATCGTTTACTATCTCATCAGTAGATCTACATTACTGATGTCAGGGTCACTTACATAGATCTACGTTCTGAGCTCAGCTCCCTGTGATAAGCTGTGAATGGTAAAATTTGGCCTAGACATGAGATTGGGTTTGTGCAGTGAGTGTTCACAGTATAAAAAACCTGCCCTACATAGTGCACAAAATCAGGCCCAAAGTAGACGAAATATTAAATTTTTACAATTCTCCTCAGGAAGGGTAAGGTCTTTCTTATACACCCTGGTTTGTTCTTGGGGGTTTTACTAGGTCATATTCATTATCTGTGAATATAAAAGAAATACTGTCTGTTTATCAATTCAAGACTCTTCTTAACCCTTTGACTGTTTTCGACGTATAAATACGTCTTACGAGCCAATGTTTCTGACGTATATATACTCAATAATTCTAGCGGCTTCACATCAAGCGGGAGAAAGCTGGTAAGCCCACATGTGAGAGAATGGGTCTGTGTGGTCAGTGTGCACCACATAAAAAAAATCCTGCAGCACACATTGCGCAATGAGAAAAAAAAAACTGATCATTTTTTTGGAATAAAACGCCGACTTTGAGGTGTATTTTCGTATAGTATTTATCGTTGTATTCACGTTTTCATGGTCTTAGGTGATAAAATGGAAAACGTATTACAGAAATAGAGATGATTTTCATTACTTTGACGATGAAAACGACCTTGAAAACTGAGCTCAAAGTAGCGGAAAATGTTCGATTTTTACCAATGTTCAGGAGTAAATAAATCACACCACACGTCCAATACACGTCAACTGGGGAGTCTAATATTCTTTCACTAGTGCACTGATATTATTTATACCATTTTTACAATAATGCAGTAGTCTGCATAACAGTAAATTTTGTATTTTTTTGTATGAATAAAAAATCAAAATAGAAAGCAATAATAATATAAGAGGGGCCTAGAGATGTGACTAATGAACAGAGCATATGTTTTTAGTGCCACGAATGTCTACCTTGTTTATTCTGGACCCTATTTTGAAATTGGCGTCTTTTTTAGTTTGCGTGGTATTGGCCAAATTGCCAATTTCTGACCACCATATTGGGTAGTCCAAATTAGTAAATGGGAGGTTTCATGTACTCAGCTGATAGATAAAATGCAGTTCTAAAGAAATAGCTATGAGTTTGGTCAACTGGAACAATGGAATTGACTGAAAATAGGGCTCAAAGTCGGTGAAATCGCCGATACGCATATGTCGCCGAGACTGCTAACTTCGCGGGAGCATAATTCCATGAGTTTTCGACCAAATTTGGAACTTTTGGTGTCATTACCATCGGGAAAAGATTCTCTATCATTTCATAAGAAAAAATAATTTTTTTTTTTTTTCAAAAATTGAGCGACATAGAATGACAGTTTCAGAGAGGGGCCTGAAACAGTCAAAGGGTTTAAAACCACTTAACCACAACTAAATAAATACTGAATAACTGTATCCCATAAATGTATAACCTGTGACCCTATCAAACTGTTTTTTTTAAATACATTACCTAATAGAATACTCCATTCTCTTGAATGCACAGTAACTCATCTAATGACCATATGATCTGTTTCTGCACTACAAATTATTGATTTTACTCGATCTGATTCGATTATATTATACATTGTTATGCTACATATTTGTACAACTTTAATGCTTCTTATTTGAGGTACTCATTTGTACTTCATATTGTAATTTGTTTACTGTAATTTTTACCACTGAATATATCATTGCTTAGTTAATCTTAAGTTAATTTTAAGCTTTGCATACAAGGGGCTTTTGGCATGTACACCCAATCACTCTATTTCTTTGTACAACTGTGTATCATGTCCAAATAAAAAAAATAAATAAATAAATTGAGACATTGAAATTATGACCAGTCATTCATGGTTATATTATACTATCCGAGAAATAAGGTTAATTTTCGATTCTTTTTGTGTGATGACAAATTCAAAATGATGGGCAAATGTAATATAGCAGAAGCCTGAGGATTATATGAACAGAGGAAATCTTGCTTTAGTGGCTGGAATGTCTTGTGTTTATTTTGGACTGTTTTTATACTATATATTTTTTATTTTGTATAAAATTGGCCAAATTACCAATTTGTGCACTTTATATGGTAGTACTGATTGATAAATGGGTGGTTTCTTGTGCTCAGTCGATAGAATGTAAGGTATAACTAGTGAAATGGCAAAGAATTTGGTTGAATTGAGCAATGGAATTGCCCTCAAAGTTGGCAAAATTGCTGATGCATAAATTCTGCAAGTTTACCATCAGATTCTGTAATTTTTGGTGATATTACCTTAAAAAAAAGATCTGCCATATAGAAATTATTATTTTTTAACCAACAATGTGAGCGTTTTAACCCTTTCAGGGTCTGTGCCGTAGATCTACGGCTTTACACTGAGGGTCCAAACCATAGATCTGCGCCAAAATTCTAGCGGCATCAAATTTAGTGCAAGAAGACTGGTAGGCCTACATCTGAGAAAGTGGGTCTGGGTGGTCAGTGTGCGCACTATAGAAAAAATCTGGACGCCTGCATGGCATTGTGGGAACGCCGCCAAAGTAGCGTTGTTTATCATGCCTGGCGGCAAGGAAGCTCTCATTCCCCACTCACTCTTGAGGCGAATTCTGACAGTTCTAAGACTGATGGAAGCGGATCTGATGAGGAATTCTATGGTTTTGAACCATATGGTACAATGGTGCCATGTCATACATTATACCATATGGTACAGGGTACAGGGACCCTAATGGAAATAAGTCTGTGACTTTTTTTGGTTATCCTAGGTTCTCCAAACATATGCTGCTATGTATGATAATCTGTGTAACTTTATTTGTGTATACCTAAATAAACTTACGATGCCACATGCACTTGAGTAAGTTTATTCAGGTGTACACAAATACAGTTACATAGATTATCATACATAGTACCATATGTATAAAATCCTAGGATAACCCAGAAAAGTCAGGGTGACTTACTTCCATAGGAATCACTGTATGTGTACCATATGGTGCCCTGTACGATGTGCCTGTCGAAATGGTGCCCTGTACTGTATGGTCCCCTCTGTTGTAGGGGTGCCCTCTACAGTATGGTACCCTGTACCATATGGTACCCTGTACTATATGGTGCCCTGTACCATATGGTGCCCTGTACCATATGGTGCCCGTACATGGTGCCCTGTACCTTTGTGGTGCCCTGTACCATTTGCCTGTACCTTGTGGTGCCCTGTACCATGTGGTGCCCTGTACCATGGGGACCGTACCATGGGTACCCTGTACATTGGGTACCTGACCATGTTGGTCCCCTGTACCATGTGTACCCTGTCCATGGGTACCCTGCATGTGGTACCCTGTACCATGTGGTACCCTGTACCATGTGGTCCCCTGTACCATGTGGTACCCGTACCATGTGGTACCCGTCCATGTGGTACCGAAACTGTATGTACCATACCCATATAGTACAATGTTACCATATGGTACCCGGTAACATATGATACCATGTACCATATGGTCAGCAGGTGTTGTTGCCATGAGGCACCAGCCAAGACTGAGTGAGTGGTGATGCTAGTGACTAGGCAGTTTCCAAGACACAGTGCTTTGTCACCCCACCTCAAGGAACATGTCGAGTGGCTGTACACTGTAAATATATAATAGAACATTACTAATTTTACAACATTTTGCATATTTTTGTTGTAAACAACTATTGTAAATAAAACCCAATGATGAAAATATTAGTGTGTTTATTGTGATGAATACAACAGTACCATTTTGGTACTATGAACCATATGGTACCAATGAACCATTGTACCTTATGGTACCATTGGTACCATATGGTTTACCATTGTACCATATGGTGCCATTGCACCGTATGGCACCATTGTACCATATAGTACTATATGGTACCGTTGTATTCAACACAATAACCCACTAATATTTTCATCATTTTCTTTACAATAAACTTTTAATCCTTGACTGTCGCAGGCCCCTTTCTGAAACTCATTCTATGTCAAAATTTTTAAAAAAAAAAAAATTATTTCTTATGAAATGTTTAGAGAATCTTTTCCCAATGGTAATGACACCAAAAGTTCGAAATTTGGTCAAAAACTCACGGAATTACGCTCCCGCAAAGTTAGCGGTCTCGCGACATATGCGTATCAGCGATTTCGCTGACTTTGAGCCCTGTTTTCACCAACTACGTTGTTCCAGTTGACCAAACTCATAGCTATTTCTTTAGAACTCCCATTTTATCTATCAGCTGATACAAGAAACCGACCATTTACCAATTTTAAAACTACCCAATATAGGGGTCAGAAATTGGCAATTTGGCCAATTTCACGCAAATTAAAAAAGATGCCAATTTAAAAATGGGGCCCCAGAATAAATAAGGTAGACATTTTTGGGCACTAAAATGACATATCCTCTGTTCATTAGTCACATCTCAGGCCCCTCTTATATTATTATTGCTTTCTATTTTGATTTTTTATTCATACAAAAAAAATAAAAATTTTTAAACTGTTATGGCAGACTAATGCATTATTGTAAAAATGGTATAAATAATATCAGTGCACTAGTAAAAGAATATTAGACTCCCCAGTTGACGTGTATCGGACGTGTGGTGGATTTATTTACTCCTGAAAAATTGGTAAAAATCGAAAAATTTCCGCTACTTTGAGCTCAGTTTCAAGGTCGTCAAAGTAATGAAAATCATCTCTATTTCTGTAACATGTTTACCATTTTATAACCTAAGAAACCCTGAAAACGCGAATAAAAACGATTAAAAACTATATGAAAATACACCTCAAAGTCGGCGTTTTAATCCAGAAAAAAATGATCAGTTTTTTTTTTTTCTCATTACGCACTGTGTGCTGCAGGATTTTTTTTTTAGGTGGTGCACACTGAACCACACAGACCCATTCTCTCACATGTGGGCTTACCAGCTTTCTCCCGCTTGATTTTTAAGCCGCTAGAATTATTGAGTATATATATGCCAGAAACATTGGCACATAAGAGTATTTATACGGGTAAACAGTCAGAGGGTTAAACAAGTTTTTTATGCAATTTTAATGATAAAAAAAATTAGTGCAGTTATTGTGTTGAATACAATGAGTGTACACTTGTACAATATACATTATATTGGTCTCACAGGCCACAAAAGTTACTGGAAAAAAATATTAGAAAAGAAAAGAAAAAAGTAACAAAAACCTAAAATAAAATAATGCGACTTTAGGAAGTCGCCAATGTTTGCCCCCACCAGGTCATTGATGGTCAACTTCACGCCTCTATATCTCAGTAATTACTGATAATTTTTTTTTTTTTTTTTGGGGGGGGGGGGTTATTACATACAAAAAATTATTATCCTCTGTAAGATTTTTTTTTTTTTTTTTTTTTTTTTTCTCCCAAATTCTTGGACCTTGTGCACCCTTTAGATTTGGCCTCTGGACCTTGAAAGGGTTTAAATTTGGAGGTCCTGACAGTGAGAGGGTTATTAGAGTTTTGTAGAAAGCAATTTTTCCACTTTTAATCTTGAAATGATATAGTATTATATTACCTTACTGCAAATTTTTTTGCCCTTTATGCTGATCAGGGTCTCTTAGATTAAATTTGATTATTTCTTCTTTGAGTTTTGAATAATCTGAATAAGTAATGAGATTTCTGAATAAGAAATACTTTGCATACTGTGGGCTTTCAGAGTAATGATAATGACAGTGTGTTGGGTTTCAGTATTTACCGAGATGTTTGTATGCCAGGGACTCAAACAAAATTTTTTAAATTGATAGAGCCCCTGGTTGACAAAACTTCTTAAATAAGATAAATTTTGTTATGTTGTTATACTGTTTTTTGTCTTTAAATAAAATTTTTGTTGTTGTTATTAATAGGGAAATTTCGTCCACTGACTTGTAAAAACATATTTTAACTTGTCACTTTTCTATAGTCAACAGAACTTCAGGTATATGTTCCTTGACTCATAATGTGCCTTTGTAATTTTAACAATACTGTACTACTAAAGGGTGGGTATAAGGTGGATAATTATCAGAAATATATAACATATTCATATACTGTAGTTTTTTTCTCCTTCAGGTACAGGTTGTTTATTTAAATTAGGAGCATAACTAGGGCTAATATCAGCCTCTCCTCACCTAGCGACGTACACGTTTATCAGCGACTTTTGGCCCTTTCGACAGGTTGTCTGACAAGTATCCATACCTAAATGTATATTAGAGCTGATTTCCTTTCTGTTTATTACTATATACAGTACACTATTGTATAAACATTTAAAAATATACTAAAAATGTTATAAATGGTGCAAGGGTGACATTAAAGCAGCATCAAAGATGGTTGACTTAAACCCACTACCATTACAGTACGCTCCTTGTTTAGCGATGAATTCGTTTATCAAAGCAGTATTAGGAACGGAGCTCCGTCATTAAGTGAGGAGAGGCTGTATATTTTAGTGAACCCTCTTCATGGGGAAATCCCTAGTTATGGTGATTGGGCTCTTGATCCAAGGAATTAAACCTTTGTTTCCTTCCTTGGATCGATTCTGAATACCCATCACCCCTCTCCTCTTCTCTCCATTCGGCCATTTCACTGGATATTACAAACACAGGTGTAGTCGTGGCCTGCACATCTGGCTGTAGCACGATAACCACTTAGGAACAAGCGAAAAGGCAACAGAGAGAGTAATGTTTGTATTTCCTTCACCAAATAATCTGGTATGTATAATATATGCAGTCTGTGTACAATATATACAGCTATGTACAATATATACAGCTATGTACAATGAGCCTCTTCAAGGGGGGCTCCTTGGCATGGTGAAGAGGCTCTTGGTCTGAGGAATTAGACCTGTCGGTCTCCTTCCTCAGACCGAACCTAATTACCCCCCAATCCCCCGTTCCCTATCCCATCCTCCCCTTTTTCCTTTCCTCCTCCTCCTCCCCACCCCTCCCTTTTGCCCTTCCTTTTTTTTTTTTTTTTTTTTTTTTCCCACAGGCACGCTAGTTCCTAGGTAGGGGAAAGGGTACCGGGGTCCATTCCATTCCGTTGAGGTTCTTGGCGGTGGCGTAGTTTGCCGTGGAATCTGGATTGCCTGGGGATGTCCCAATCCCTCTCCGGTATTCCGGAGGGTGGCTTTGGGTGTCTCTCGGGCAACAGGTGTATCTCTGGAAGCCACCTTTCGGATTCCGGGGGTGGTGGCCGAAGGAGGTATGCTTTGTGGCGGATTTCCAGCTGCCCTCTCTTTTGTCCACCGAGGTAGCTTGGCAGATGTGAGGTTGCTATCCCGGATTGCTGGTTTACTGGCATGATGGGTAGGGTATGGCACGGGTTCCATGCTGCATCTGCGCTACTTGCGGTGCTGAGGTCCTCTTGGGCGCGGAGGGAGATTTCTGGCCCTTTCATTCCTCCTAGGAACTATCCCTCCCCGGTCCCCCCTTTTTTTTTCTTTTTTTTATTTTTATTTTCTTTCTTTTTTTTCTTAAAAACAAAAAGAAAGAAGTAACCTAACAATGGCAGCCCTAGTCCATGAACCTGTTACCCCCGGGCCCCTTCTTGATACTGCACCCCGTTCTGACCCCGCCTCATCTTTGGACCACTCTTTGGACACTCCTCATGCCTCTGTACCTCTTGCCGGTGCTGTTTCCTCACCCACTTCAGGTACTGAGGCCTCAACTGACTCCTTCGATTTATCTGACCTTCGCTCTCCTCTGACTATGCTTCCGGCCTCTCCCTCTACTGTGCGGCAATTTTCGAATCGCTGACCCGTTTCACATCGGACCAACTCTGGTCCCACACCTAAACGCCAACGACAATTACCTGCTGATGATACTTCTCCACCTTCTCGTTCTTCTCAGAAAAGATCGACACGTCCTTCACTACTTTTCCACACTCAGTTTCAGACTGCACAATGGACTAAATTCTTCACTTTACGACCGACTTCCTCTACTGCCTATCTTTCTGACCACAGTATTGGCAAGGCACTCCTACGCCATGTTGGTAAAGATATTTCTTTTCATGCTCTTAAGAGCGGTACGCACATCATCACCGTACAGAATGCTACCCAGGCTCATGAGCTTTCTCGTCTTTCCCATATCGATACTGTTCCTGTCACTATTGAAAAACATCATTCCCTCAATTCTTGTAGTGGTACCGTCATTCTGCCCCATACCATAGTTCAACAAAATTTCCAGACATGTGGCACTGACATTCTTGAACAGCTGGAACTCCAAGATCTCCCAATCCTCAAGGTAGACACTTATATTCTTCCTGCCCGCGGGCGGAGACGATACCCTAGCAATGTGGCTCGTTTAACTTTTGACAGCTGTGAACTCCCATCGTCAGTTTATGTAGCAGGACATCGGTTACAAGTTCGAAAGGTGATCCCTACACCGCAACAGTGTAGAAATTGCTGGCAATTTGGCCATCCAGCGAAATATTGCAGATCTATCGCAGAATGCCCAGTCTGTGGTGCCGATGACCATTCTAATACGTCTTGCAATCGACCTTCCTCTTGCTTTAATTGTCATGAGGCTCACCCTTCGTTCTCTCGCCGTTGTCAAGTCTACTTAAACGAGCGGGAAATCCGTTACCTCAAAGAGGCAGATGGTCTCCCTTATGCCATGGCAGTTTCTCATCTCCGCCTTCAAGGGAGACTACCTCGTGTTTCTTATTCCCGTGTTTCAAAACGTCCCCCCACTTCTGGTATCCCATCTTCTGCACCCACCTCAGTGGTTACCTCTCCCATAGTCACTCCTGTATCTAATTCTTTTGCTGTCCTCGGCTCAGACGTCCCTACTTCAACGCCTCAGTCTGATCTCACTTCGTGTTCTCTCTCACAAGCCTCAGTAGCAACGAGATCTCATATGACACCTCCTCCCAATCGTCTCTCTACTTCTCAAAAGTCAAAAAAAGGTCCGTTAACACCTCCTACCCATCTTCCACCTCCTCATTTTACCTTCCCTGTCTCTGTACTGGGTTCTCCCCCTCTCACTGGCTCTGTTACAAGTGTAGAGGTTCACCCTCCTCCTCGTACTGTACCTTCCTCCCCTGTTCCCTCCCAAGTTTCTTCCTCTTCTGCCACCTCCCAGGTTTTTTTGCCTCTTCTGTCCCCTTCCACGCTTCTCCAGTTCCCTCCACCTTTCGCCCCCCCCTACCTTGGTAGAGTCCAATACAGTTCCAATCTTTACTCATTTCCCCCCCCTACCATTTCCAGTATTGTCTCCCATACGACGTCTCTGAATTCCGAAACACTTGAAGAAATATCTGAATATATTGCAGAGACCAAACCATCAATGGACACTGATCCACCCTCCGCTCCTTCTCTCTCCTCTGCTCCATCTGCGCAACTCCTTTCTTCACAGCGCACCGTTCCTTCACTGCTTGAACGTTTTCCACTGCCTCCGCATGTGGACTTTTCTAACCCCTCTAGTCCGTAGAAACCCTTACCTGCGGATTTCAGGTATCTTTATCATTGCCAATCATGGCCTATTTACAGTGGAATATACGCGGCCTCAGGGGTAATCAGGGTGAGCTTCAGATGTTACTCTCCCAGTTTTCCCCCCGTTGGTGTTTGCTTACAGGAACCAAAATTACACACTGCTGTTATCTCTCCCATCTCAGGCTATAATTTATTGTATTCTTCAGATCCTTTTCCTGATGGGACCTTTAATGAAAGTGCCCTTCTTCTACGCATTGATATTCCGTACCATCAGCTATTTGTTCGTACTTCGCTGCATTACACAGCATCCCGTATCCACTTGCATAGGTGGTATACGCTCTGTTCTTTATATCTCTCTCCTTCTCGGGCATTATCTATTCCGGATATTGCCTTTCTTGTTTCGTCATTACCGCCACCGATTCTGTTACTTGGTGATTTTAATGCCCACCATTTCCTCTGGGGGGGTCTCACTGTGATTCTCATGGCATTCAGTTAGAGGCTTTTCTTGCCACCCACCCCCTCCATGTTTTAAATACAGGTACTCACACCCATTTTGATCCTCGGACTCACACTCTCTCTTGCATCGATCTCTCAGTCTGCTCTTCCTCCGCCGCATTAGACTTCACTTGGTCTGTTCTCCCGGACTTACATGACAGCGATCATTTCCCAATCATTCTTACTTCCCCTTCATATTCACCACCTCTTCGCATCCCACGCTGGCAATTTGATCAGGCAAATTGGAACCTTTACTCACACCTAACTGTTTTTAGAGAAGTTCCTTCTTCGTCCTCCATCAATGAGCTTTTACACCTCTTCTCATCCTCCGTTTTAACCGCAGCTTCTCATTCTATACCCCAAACTTCGGGCAGGCATTCTCAGAAATGCGTGCCTTGGTGGTCTCCTGCTTGTGCTCGTGCAGTACGTTTGAAACGCGCTGCATGGGGCAGGTACCGGTACAATAGAACCACGGAGAGACTTCTTGATTTTAAGCAGAAGCGTGCGATCGCTCGCCGTGTCATCCGTGACTCTAAATGCACTTATTGGCGAGATTATGTCTCCACCATCACCTCTGCTTCCTCTATGAGTGCAGTCTGGAAAAAAGTACGAAAACTGAGTGGTAAATATTCTCCTGACCCGGCTCTTGTACTGCGGGTTGCTGGTGTTGAAATAGCAAACCCACTAGATGTTGCCAATGAAATTGGCAATCATCTTGTCCGTATTTCTCAGGGACTCCATCTATGCCCCTCATTTCTTTCCTCAAAGTCTGCCAGAGAGTTAGCACCCTTGGACTTTTCTTCTCTCAGAGAAGAACAGTATAATGTGCCTTTTACACTTCAAGAACTGGAGGCAACACTCTCAGCTTGCCGATCATCGGCAGCTGGGCCCGAGACATTTTATATTCGTATGCTACAACATTTACATCAGTCAGCCCTTGCAGTCCTATTACGCCTTTACAATCTTATTTGGTCACAAGGAGTTCTTCCACAGCTGTGGAAATCCGCCATTGTTCTCCCTTTCCGCAAACCAGGCACTACGGAACATGAAACCTCCCACTATCATCCCATTGCTCTTACCCGTGTAGTTTGCAAAGTGATGGAACGCCTAGTAAATAGACATTTAGTGTGGTATTTAGAGACACACAACAGTCTCTCCACTCCTCAATATGGCTTTCATAAGGGACGTTCTACCATAGACCCCTTACTAATACGCTTGGATACGTATGTTCGTAATGCCTTTTGCGAATAACCACTCAGTTATTGCCATATTTTTTGACCTTGAGAGGCATATGACACAACTTGGAGGTATAATATTTTAGCCCAAGCCCACTCCTTAGGCCTTCGAGGCAATCTACCATCCTTCCTTAAGAACTTTTTAACTGACAGGCATTTCCGTGTTCGGGTTAATAATGTGCTCTCCCCGGACTTTATCCAAGCTGAAGGTGTCCCCCAGGGATGTGTTCTGAGCACAACACTTTTTCTCCTTGCTATTAATGATTTGGCCTCTAGTCTTCCATCAAATATTTGGTCATCACTCTGTTGATGACTTCGCTATTGCCTGTGCAGGCGCTGACTGTCACCTCATTACAGTTTCTCTCCAGCATGCAGTCGACCGTGTTTCCAATTGGGCCACCACACGTGGGTTTAATTTTCCAGCACTAAAACCCACCAATTACTTTCACTAGACGCTCTGTCATCTCCGATCATCCTTTGTACCTCTATGGCTCCCGTATCCCTGAACGTGATACGGTCAAGTTTCTGGGCCTCCTCTTTGATCGTAGGTTATCCTTGGAACCTCACATTACCTCTCTGAAGGCAACTTGTCACAGCCGGCTGAACCTTCTTAAAACCCTTGCTCATCTTTCATGGGGAGCTGATCGTCAAACCCTCCTTCGCCTACATTCCACCCTTATTTTATCGAAACTTGATTATGGTGACCAGATCTATTCAGCGGCATCTCCTGCTACTCTCTCTAGCCTTAACCCCATTATCACCAAGGATTACGTTTATGCCTTGGTGCTTTTCGCTCTTCCCCTGTCAAGAGCCTCTATGCAGAAGCGAACGTTCCATCCTTATCCGATCGCCGTGATGCCCATTGCCTTCGCTACTATGTACGCTCTCATGCTCTCCGCAATCCTTCCATTTATAGAATGGTCACTGATATTAATAGACATTCTTTATTTGTTCGCCGCCCTGTTTACTCCGTCCCTTCTCTCTTCGCCTTCATTCGCTCTGTCTTCTCTTCAATTACCACCTTTCTATGTTCATGTAGCATCTCACTTTTCCCTACATCCCTGGGAAGTTCCAGCTGTTCAAGTCTGTTCTTTCTCTCTCCCTTGCTCGAAAGCCCAACTGTCTACGGTCACTTCCCGCTCTCTTTCCCTTTACCACTTTCACTCTCATTCTCATGCCATTGCTGTGTACAAAAGATGGCTCTAAGTCTTCTGACGCGTAGGATTCGCAGCAGTGTTTCCGGACAGCGTCGTACCAGGGCATTTACTATCTTTGGCTAGTATTTTTACTGCTGAATTGTATACCATCCTTGCAGCACTTATCCATGTTGCATCTATGCCTGTGTCATCATTTTGGTTTTCTCGTCCCCTTTGTGCTTACCTTGAAAGGGTTACATTTGAGGTCCTGACATGAGAGGGTTATTAGAGTATGTAGATGCAATTTTTTTTCCACTTTTAATCTTGAAACTTGATGGATCATATTATATTACCTTACTGCATTATTTTGGCCTTGATGCGATCAGGTGTCCTTAGATTTAATTTGATTATTTCTTCTTTGACAGTTTTGAATAATCTGAATATAGTTGAGATTTGAGCTGAATAAGAAATAACAGGGGGGGGGGGCTGACTGGTGGCATTTCAATATGTAATGATATAACAGATGATGGGTTGGGGTGACAGGGTGTGGGTACCGAGATTTTTTGTCTGCCAGGGACTTCATCAATTTGTAAATTGATAGAGCCCCTGTTGACAAACACTTCTAAACATAAGAATATTTTTGTTATGTTGTTATACTGTATTTCGTCTTTAAATAAAAGTTATTGTTGTTGTTATTATAGGATTCGGCGTCCACTGACTTGTAAATACATTATTACTTAACTTGTCACTTTTCTATAGTCAACAAACTTCAGGTATAATGTACACTTGAACTCAGAACGTCCCTATTTGTAATTTTTAACTAATACCTGTACTACTAGGATGGGTATAAGGTGGATAATTATCACAGAACAATATATAACATATTCATATACTGTAGTTTCTTTGTCTCCTTCAGGTACACAGAGTTGTTTATTTAAATTAGGAGCATAACTAGGGCTAATATACAGGCCTCTCCTCACCTAGCGACGTACACGTTTATCACGACTTTGGACTTACGACAGGTTTTGTCTGACAAGTATGCATACCAAATGTAATATTAGAGCTGATTACCTTTCTGTTTATTACTATACTACAGTACACTATTGTATAACATTAAAAATAACTAAAAAAGTTATAAAATGGTGCAAGGTGACATTAAAGCAGATCAAAAGAATGGTGACTTAAACCCACTACCATTACAGTACGCTCCTTGTTTAGCGATGAATTCGATTATCAAAGCAGTAATTAGGAACGGAGCTCGTCGTAAGTGAGGAGAGGCTGTATATTTTAGTGAACCCTCTTCATGGGGAAATCCCCTAGTTATGGTGATTGGGGCCTCTGATCCAAGGAATTAAACCTTGTTTCCCTCCTTGGATCGATTCTGATACCCATCACCCCTCCTCACTCTTCTCTCACATTCGGCCATTTACAATGGGTATAACTAACACAGGTGTATCCGTGGGCCTCACATCTGGCTGTAGCACGATAACCACTTAGAACAGCGAAAAGGCAACAGAGAGAGTAATGTTTGTATTTCCTTCACCAAATAATCTGGTATGGTAGAATATATACAGTCCTGTGTACATAATATACAGCTATGTACAATAAATCCAGCTATGTACAATGAGCCTCTTTCAAGGGGGGCTCCTTGGCATGTTAAGAGGCCTCTTGTCTGAGGAATTAGACCTGTCGGTCCTTCCTTCCTCAGACCGGGGGGGGGGGGGGGGGAACCTAATTACCCCCCAATCCCCCGTTTCCCTATCCCATCCTCCCCTTTTTTCCTTAGGTCCTTCCTCCTCCTCCCCACCCCTCCCTTTTGCCCTTCCTTTTTTTTTTTTTTTTTTTTTTTTTTCCCACAGCACGCTAGTTCCTAGTAGGGGAAAGGGTACCGGGGTCCATTCCCATTCCGTTGAGGTTCTTGGCGGTGGTTCGTAGTTTTGCCGTGGAATCTGGATTGCCTGGTGGATGTCCAATCCCACTCCGATTCGGAGGGGTGCTTTGGGTGTCTCTCGGGCAACAGTGTTATCTCTGAAGCCCCTCTTCGGATTGCTCGGGGGTGTGGCCGAAGGAGGTATGCTTTGTGGCGATTTCCAGCTGCCTCTCTTTTGTCCACCGATGTACTTGGGCAGATTGAGTTTGCTATACCCCGGATTGCTGGTTTACTGGCATGATGGGTAGGGTAATGGCACGGTTCCATGCTGCATCTGCGCTACTTGCGGTGCTGAGGGTCCCTCTTGGGCGCGAGGGATATTTTGCTGGCCCTTTCATTCCTTCCCCTAGGAATCTCCCTCCCCGGTCCCCCGCTCCCTTTTTTTTTCTTTCTTTTTTCTTTTAATTTTCTTTTCTGCTTTTTTTTCTAAAAAACAAAAGAAAGAAGTAACCTAACAATGGCAGCCCTAGACCATGAACCTGCTTTACCCCCGGGCCCCTTCTTGATACTGCACCCCGTTCAGACCCCCCCTACATCTTTGGACCACTCTTTGGACACTCCTCAACAAGCCTCTGTACCTCTTGCCGGTGCTATGCGTTCTCCCTCACACCACTTCAGGTACTGAGGCCTCGACTGACTTCCTCGATTTATCTGACCTTCGCTCTCCTCTGACTATGCCTTCCGCCTCTCCCTCTACTGTGCGCAATTTTCGAATCGCAGACAACGGTTCACATCGGACCAACACTGGTCCTCACGCCTAAACGCCATCGACAATTACCTGAGCTGATGATAGACTTTCTCCACATTCACGTTCTCTGGTCTCAGACTGATAAAAGATCGTACACCGTTCCTTCACTACCTTTCACACTCAGTTTCAACTGCACATGGACATAATTCTAGCACTTTAAGACCGACTTCCTCTACTGCCTTTCTTTCTGGACCACAGTATTGGCAAGCACTCTAACTCCATTTGGTAAAGCGATTTTTCTTTTCTCATAGCTCTTAAGAGCGGTAAACGCACAACATCACGTACAGAATGCTACCCAGGCTCATGGACTTTCTCTCGTCTTTCCCATATCGACTACTTTCCTGTCACTATTGAAAAACATCATTCCCACAAGTCTTGTAGTGTACAGCTCATATCTGCCCCATACCATAGACGAGCACAACAAACATTTCCAACAGCATGGCCACTGACATTCTTGAACGCTGGAACTACCAAGATCTCCCAATCCTCAAGTAGACACTTATATTCTTCCTGACCCGCGGGCGGCGACATACCCTACAATGTGCCGTTTAACTTTTCTGACAGCTGTGAACTCCCATCCTCAGTTTATTAGGCAGGACATCGGTTACAAGTTTCGCGAAGTGATCCCTACAACCGCAATCAGTGTAGAAATTGCTGGCAATCTTGTGCCATCCCAGCGAAATATTTGCAGATCTATCGCAGAATGCCCCAGTCTGTGGTGCCGATGACCATTCTAATACGTCTTGCAATCGACCTTCCTCTGGCTTTTAATTGTCAGAGAGCCTCAACCCTTCGTACTCTCAGCCGTTGTCAAGTCTACTTAAACGAAGCGGGACAATCCTCTACCTCAAAGAGGCAGAAGTCTCCCTTATCCATGGCATGTTTCTTCTCATCTCCGCCAACAACGGGAGACTACCTCGTGTTTCTTATTCCCGTGTTTTTCCAAACGTCCCCCAACACTTCCTTCCTTGCAGAGTCGCTGTTAAACCATGCAGTATCATGGTGGGTTCTAAGAATATGTCAGGCGATTTTCTCCATGAAACATTTTTTAATCTCTATGCCCCAGCGAACCAGCTTCGACTGATGCTTTACCAGATCGCATCAATAGTGAACTACCCATCAATTCTGGAGATTTAATGCCCAGACATAAGAAATATTGGTGGGTCCTATAACAAACACCCACTGGAACTAAACTAGTGATATTGCCTAAATGAGCATGAAAATGTTCGAATTGTGGGCACTACTTGAGGCCTACTCACATACTATGTAGGCATAACTAGACTCTGTGTCTTGGATTTTAATACATCATATACAATGCATGACATCCTGTCATAGTTCTTGTATAATGACACTACTATCTGATCACCTTCCCCAAGACTAATAACCTGTCAATCCTTGATCACATCACCACATCAAGCACGCTAAATACAGAATAGGAAACTTATTCATCAAACCAGAACACAGAAGAACAACTTTAGTACACACTTGGATCAATGGTCTAAAATTACAGACCCCTTGGCACAAGTGGTCACAAATCATACATGATCGATTTAATTACACTATTGAGAGTGTGTCTCACAGAGCAAGTGGGCAGAACAGTGAAACAAAGACCCCTCCATTTTTTTTTTTTTTTTCGGGGGGGGGGGTTATCTTCTATAAATAAAACACAATAAAAACCCAATGTCAAAATATATAAGATCCACAGCTGCGCAATCTAACCACCTGCAAGCTAGGAGGTATTCTGCGGTAACGCATACGTGAATGTAGAACCCCAGAACCTGCTCAGAACGTTCCAAGCTGACTAACAAATGCAAGGAATAGAAAGAAGAACTTAGGCAACAGGAATGGGAATAGTTTGTTAGTGGATAAAATATATGTCCACCCATTTGAGTTTGGCTGGAAAGGTATAAATTAAAATTACCAGTAAAAAGACTGGCAATGTTGCTCCATAACCCCTTTCCTCTTGAAAAAGCAAATGACCCTCAAATAAATGACTGTCAAAACATCCAGGCATGAAAAGCCTTCCATCTCAATTAGAAAAAAATTAAGAGTACTTCTGATAAAGAAAATGCTTGAAACTCTGAGTCTAATCTTTTTATGAGTCCCAACACATATTGAACAAGTGATGCCTCTTTACACACCGAGTAATGAATTAGATACTTGGTCATAAACCAAAGGTCGATCAACTGCTCCTGGAGAGGATGGTAAAACCTAAATGATTTATTCTCTAGAGCGCACTGCGCTAAGGCATCGCTGCCTGATAACCCCTTCTTGTTGGCCACTGTATAATCTCAGTTACATTGAGGCGTTCTCCTACTGCCTGGACCAATAGTCCTCATTGGGTGCCTATCCCTAAGCCCCACAGCCTGAATACATTAGGCCGATCTCCTTAACTAGTTGTCTTTGCAAAACTTTTGAAAGAATGATGCCCTAACAGACTGTCCCAACAGAATCAGACATCAACTTTCAACTTTCCCCCTACCTCTAATGGGTTCATGGAAGGTATAAGTGTGCAGAACTGTATTTCCACCTTTCTCACTGCACACACCTCTACTAGTTTTTAAACCACTTTTTCTTGATCTATAAAATCTGTCATTGATAATGCAAATAGAACCGTTAACTACATGAACTAGCCAAAATGAATATTGTTGGTACATACTACTGCTGTATAGGATACCTGTCAATTGAGTATTCTCTGGTCCTTTACCAAGGCTTCAAGAAGTGATTCTAAAGAAATGCTTTAGGTACAACCGCAGGGAGGAGTTCTGAGTCCCAGCTTATTTAATATTCTGATTAATCACATCCTAAATGCTGCTACCTGCCTCACCTACAATCATCACATATAGCTATAGGAGCTATGCTGATGTATCAAGGTATCCATAACAGGGCATAAGAGATGAATACCATTCTTAAAGAAGTTCAACAATTTGTAATCGACCTAAGGCCTCATAATATCTCCTCTAAAACAAAGATATTAATCAAGCAAATGACATCCCGCCACCCATCAAATTGCAGGGTAAATTCAATTAGCTACGTTAAAACTTACAGAATCTTTGGTGTAGATGTATCCCTTAACAAATCCACTATACCACAACTAAACAAGAAATCTAAAGCTAGCTAGTGCTCAAAGCTGTTGCATGGCTACAATCCCACTATGGATCTAATGTGAGAATCTCGTGAGAATGATGTACATAGCCCAATTTAGTCTAATGATTCTGCTTCGCTGCCCATGTTGATATTAGCTAAGAAAGTTCCCTCCGACCCTTGGAGTTAAAGGCAAATGAAGCACTCAGGATTATTCTTGGCTGTCCCAGATCTACAAAAGTTCTTAACATGAGGAAGGAGCTGGTATTTCTAGTATCATTGATAGGATTGTATTGAAATTAACACTGTACTCGTATTAGAATGTGAGAAAAGATCCAGACACTGTCACAGTGAATCTCTTAAACCAGTGTCAGAGGTAAATACACACGAGATCTAAATGGATTGTGAAAACGTGCAATTGCATTAAGTTTTTTATAACCTGCAATGAACTGTATCACTGTAGGCACAAGAGCCATTCCCCCCCTCCATGGAAGATGTAGTTCATTTAAATATCACATATCCTACAAGTCCCTCGCCAAAGAACGCTCATTGCCTAGTAATCCCCTCCCTTACTAAATCTCTTGTTAAAGCCAACTGCTCAAGAAAAATTTTTTCCGCCTAGCTCGCAGTAATAAGTTATCACACGTAATATACACTGATGGATCAAAACTAGGAGTCTTCTGGCTAGGGCTGCATCTGCTCTTGTTGCCACCTCCCTAGTTTAAGAAACGATAATAAATTTGTTGAGTTAGCATAAGAATTAACAAACTGGGGCGTCTACACTGCAAACTGAATTGTTTGGCAATCCCTAATGGCGCTAAAGCTAAACCTAATGACACTGAGCATGACTCTATCATCATTCCCTGAATCCTATGTCATCATTGATAGGCTCTTGGCTCATATAATGACTCCAACAACATGCTCATTGGGCAAGCCAGGTATAGATACTCAAAAATTAGGGACAAAGGAATTAATGGTACAATTGCTATGGATCCCATCACACATTGGATTACTCCTTCATGATAAAGTTGATATGTTAGTCAAGAAGAAGAATCCAGAAAGGATAACGTAAAATATAACTTTGGTATAACTGTGTCTAGCATTAGGATAATATTAGGAGAGACAAGTAAATAAATGAAGATATTTGTTAAGGAAGCAGTTCAGAAGCTGAGTTGAGTCCATAACCCCACTATGAATAACATGAACGTAAAAAGAATAAGTATGTTTAATGGAGCAACTTGCAATGTTGAACAACTGACTGATGTTGTAGTGGCCAGGCTTAGCTTGTTACAAGTACTTCTGCAAGTTTGGGAGACACATCACAGAAATGATGAACCAACTAAATGAAAATTATGTGATCATAAACAGCATATGGTCACTCTCTGAACACTAAGTGCTTAATTCTGTCCACATTTATTGTGAATACAGTAGACCACCGGTATAAATACTCCATAATGTGACATGTCAAGAATTCCATTAATGAAAATAAGATACCAGATATTACTAAGGCAAATTTCTAAATTGCGGTTGAACAGATAAGTGAACTATAGATATGTAAACAGACTATAAATCCATATGTATTTCCTGTTAACCCTTTTGGGGCCTTCTGTTCCTACCCGCTTTATTTGTTTACCTATATGTCACTCGCGCTACACCGTCCACAGGATGGTTATGTGGTGCACAATAAGAAACTAGCCCACTATTCGGTGGCAAACATCATCTTAATAAAGTTAACGGTTTTCCCTCTCGTATTTTATTAAACATCAAATGTTTGTTTAAGATTAACGTAACAAACATTTTCTCAACCAACAGTACAAAAATTGATGGTCAAGTATCAATCACTTTACTAAATAATGATAATTACCTGGATAACAACAGTGATAATTGTACTGTTAATATCTAACAAAAACAACAGTGACACTAGTAACTGTTACTTTATATTCTAACAAAAACAACATGACACTATAACTGTTTACTGTTAATCTCTAACCATAACAACAGTGACACTATAACGTACTGTAATCTCTAACAATAACAAGATGACATCTTGTAACTTTGACTGAAAATCCTCTAACAATAACAGTGACCACTTGTAACTGTTACTGTTAATCTCTAACATAACAACTGTGACACTAGTACTGTTACTGTTAATCTCTAACAATAACAACAGTGAGACTTGTAACTGTTCATGTTAATCTCTAACAATAACAACAGTGACACTATAACTGTTTTTTCATGTTAATCTCTTAAATAACAACAGCTTGACCACTTGTAACTGTTACTGTTAATCCTCTAACAAAAACAACAGTGACACTTGTAACTGTTCCTGATTAATCTCTAACACAACAAGAGCGAACACTTGTACTGTTACTGTTAATATCTAACAAAAACAACAGTGCCGACACTTGTAATTGTTACTGTTAACACTACTAACAACTAACAACACGTGGAACATGTAAATCAGTGCTACTCGACGTAATTCTCTAACATAACTACAGTGGACACTTGTAACAGTACCGTTAAATCTCTAAACACAGACTCAAGCAAAAACAAACGCACGACACATTGAACGTTTACTGTTAATCCTAACAAAAAACACATGACAACTAGTACTGTTACTGTTAATCTCCAACAATATAACATTAGACACAATCTATGTAAACTGTTAATCGTTAATCTCTAACAAATAACAAACAGTGACACATGTAACTGTTACTGTTAATCTCTAACAATAACAACAGTGAACCTTGTAACTGTTACCGTAAATCTCTAACAAAAACAAGTGACACTTGTAACTGTTACATTATTTTTTTTTATTATTACACACTGGCCGATTTCCCACCAAGGCAGGGTGGCCCCGAAAAGGAAAAACTTTCACCATCATTCACTCCAATCACTGTCTTTCCAGAATGGTGCTTTAACCACTACATTTTTAAACTGCAACATAACACCCCCCCCCTTCAGTGTGCATGCACTGTACTTACCATCTCCAGGACTCAAGTCCGCCTGCCGGTTTTTCCCTGACCCTTCATATATGTTACTTTGCTCACAAACTCCAACAGCACGTCAAGTATTGA
This sequence comes from Cherax quadricarinatus, assembly GCF_026875155.1. Lineage (NCBI taxonomy): Eukaryota > Metazoa > Arthropoda > Malacostraca > Decapoda > Parastacidae > Cherax > Cherax quadricarinatus. The sequence continues at coordinate 83,297 of NW_026467071.1, forward strand.
AAACCATTTTGTCTCTCCATTCACTCCTATAAACACGCACACGCATGCCTGCGGAAGGTCCAAGCCCCTCGCACACCAAACCGGGGGACTCTACTCTCTCCCTCTACCTCTCTCCTACACAGACCCTCCTTTACCTCCCCTCCCCCTCCAACCTTTCCTAGGTGCCGAACCCCTACCCCCCCCTCCTTCCACTACCAGACTGATACCACCCTCTCTGAAGTATTCTGTTTTCGCTCCATTCTCTCCACAATGTCCGAACCACCTCAACAACCCTTCCTTCAGCCCCTCAGTGACAACACAGTTGTTGGTAATCCCCACAGCACATCCTCCTAACTTTCCTAAACTATCTCTCTAACCAATTCTCTATCATTATATTCACACCACACCTTCTGCTCTTCTAGCACATAACCATACAACCACTGCCACCGCAGCCTTCTCCTCGCCTGCAACATTCATTCACCCCCACGCTAATACAACAACCCCGATAAGTGGAGCGTTGGTAAAACTAACTCTACTCCGATCATTCCCCTCTTTGCCTCTCAAAGTGACAAAGTTCTTTGTCTCCACAGACTACCTAAGTGACACCACTCACCTTTTACTCCACACTCATCAGTTCTATGGATCACCTCATCTTTCATTAGACCCATTCCGCTCGACACCACTTCCCACATCCAAATATCTGAATACATCAACTCTCCTCCATACTCTCCTCTCTCCAACACTGATAACCAATCTTTCATCACCTAATCTTTTTGTTATCCTCATAACTCTTACTCTTTCCTGTCTCACTATTTCACTTTCTTACTCCTTCTTTTGCATACCCCTACCACACCAAATTCATCCACCAGTGTTACTATTAATCTCTAACAAAAACAACAGTGACACTAGTAACTGTTACTGTTAATCTCTAACAAAAACAACAGTGACACTAGTAACTGTTACTGTTAATCTCTAACAAAAACAACAGTGACACTATAACTGTTACTGTTAATCCTCTAACAATAAAAACAGTGACACTAGTAACTGTTTATGTTAATCTCTAACAATAACAACATTGACAAAACTTCTAAAACTGAACTGTAATCCACTACAAACAATAACAGTGACCTCTTCTATTACACTGTTAACTCTTACATCTCTAACAATAACAACAGTGACACAGTCTATCTGTAACTGTTAATCACCTCTAACAAACACAAACAGTGCACACTAGCTAACTGGTACTGTTAATCCTATACAAGTATACAACAGTACATCATTAACTGTGAGTATCTGTTAAACTCTAACAAAAACAACAAGTGACAACCCTAGTAACTGTTACTGTTTATTCCTCTAGCAAAAAAAAACAGTGACCCTAGTAATGTTACTGTTTAATCTCTAGCAAAAAAAAACAGGTGACACTAGTAATGTTACAGCTGACTTTAACTCTTACCAATAACAACAGTGACACTAGTAATTGTTTACTGTTAATCCTCTAACAAAAACCACCAGTTACACTAGTAACGTTACTGTTCATTTACTAAAATAAAAAAACGCAGATATATACTTTTAACATAATAAGCATGTATATTATTCATATTTAACAATGAAACGCTCAATAAAGCATCATTACTAAGGCAGATAATGTTATTAATAAAGACTGTTAATGATGAACACAAGATATTTAGCACTGGCTAACCACCTGGTACCATCCGGTCTGGGTTTACTCACCCTGTGAGTATATCCAACCCACTGATAGAGTCTAACCACCTGGGCTAACTCACCTGGAACTCGGTTCCACCTGGAGATACCACCTTGGCTGCACTTGGGCTACCCCTGGGCCCCACTTCTTGGGCTACCACCTGGCTCCCAACCTTGGGTTACCAACCTGGTTACCACCTGGGCTACCACCTGGAGTACCACCTGACGTACCACCTGGCTATCCACCTGGTTACCACCTGGCCCTACCACCTGGTTACCACCCTGCTACCACCTGGGTTACCCACCACTGGCTACCACCTGGGCTTACCCACCTGGCTACCAACCTGGTTACCACCTGGCTACCACCTGGGTGTTCACCCCACCTACTAGGTGCTACATCCAACCTGGACTACCACCTGAGCCTACCCACCTGGACTACACCACCTGTACTACACCACCCTGGTCTACCACACTGGGCTTACCACCTGGGCTGTCCACTTGGCTACCAACCTGGAACTTCCACCCACTACCCACCTGGACACCCACCTGGACTACCACCCTGGGCTACCCCTGGGATAACCACCTCGGAAGGCTAACTCCCCCACCTGGGCTACCACCTGGGCACCCCTGGATAATCCCAAGCTTCTCTCACCTCTGCACTCTGACCACCTCTTGGGCTTTCTCCACTCGCACCCTGGCTGCCACCTGGACTACCCACTGGACACCACCTGTGGCTGCCCACTTGGGCTACCACCTGGGACTGCGCACTTAGGGCTACCATAACCCCTTGGCTACGCACCTGACTACCACCTGGACTACCACCTGGACTACCACCTGGACTACCACCTGGGGCTATATGCCCACCTGGTTACCACCTGGGGCTACCCCCCTGGACAACCACCTGGGCTACCACCTGGACTCCACCTGGACTACCCACTCTGGAGTGGCGGGGCTGCGTCTCACCTTGCGACTACCACCCTGAGGGGCTACCACCCTGGGTATTACCACCTGGCTACCACCTGACTACCCCCTGGGCTGCCACTTGGGACTACCACCTGGGCTACCACCTGGGCTACCTATACCTCTACCTGTAGGCTACCACCACTGGCACTGCGCCACCTGGACTACCACCTGACTACTCACCCTGGGCTACCACCCTGGACTATCCTACCTGGACTACCACCTGGCTACCAACCTGGACTACCACCTGGACTCATCCTCTGGGCTACACCCCCCCAAAACACCTGGCTCCCCACCTGGCATACCCACCGGGCACCCACCTTAGGGTTACCTCTACTCTGGGCTCCACCAGTGGATCTACCAACTTGCTACTACCCCTGGGCTACCACCTGGACTACCACCTGGATTATCCACCTGGACCCACACGTGGCTACCACGATGGGCTACCACCTGGCTACTACCACCTGGACTAATCCAGCTTGGGCTAACTTACCACCTCGATCCACCAACCTTGGATACCACCTGGGTCTACCACTGGGCTACGCACCTGGGTTACCACCTGGACACCACCTTGTGCTACCACCTAGACTACTCATACCACCGGACTACCACCTGGGATACCACCTTGGTATACCACCTTGGCTACCCACCCGGACTACCAACTGGCCACCCATCACTCTGGACCTCACCACCCTAGGCACCACCCTGGTTTACCACCGGGATACCCCACCTGGGCTCCCACCAGGACTACCACCATGACTACCACCTGAGAGTACCACCTGGGATACCTCCACCTGGGCTACCACCATGGACATACCACCTGGGCTACCACCTGGCTACCACCTGGCTACCACCCCCTGGGCTACCAACCTGGGTTACCACCTGGGCTACACCGGACTACCCTCCTGGGCTACCGCGCCTGGAAATAGCGCGACCGGCACTTCAACCCGACCCGCTCAGTGACTACCTAACCCTGGCTAACGACCTCGGGCCTATCACCGGGCGATACACCACCTGGACTTAATACCAGCTGGGATTTATCCACCTGGTACTACCACCTGGGATACCACCTTAGCTCAACTCCACCTGGGCTAATCTCACCACTGGAGTTGCCACCGTGGGCTTACCACCTGGACTATACCACCTAGACTACCACCTGGGCTACCACCTGTACCTACCCACCTGGACTACCACATGGGCTAAACCACCTGGGATACCACCTGGGCTACCACCCGAACTACCAACTGGCTAACAACCTGGACGCCCCAAAATACCATTTCCCAGTATGTCTCCCATACGACGTCTCTGAATTCCGAAACACTTGAAAGAAAATCTGAATATATTGCAGAGACCAAACCAACAATGGACAACTGATCCACCCTTAACCGCTCCTCTCTCTCCTCAGCTTCTGCTCCATCTGCGCAACTCCTTCCTCACAGCGCACCGTTCCTTCACTGCTGCACGTTTTCCACTGCCTCCGAATGTGGACTTTTTCTTTCTAACTTCTAACCCCTCTAGCCGTAGAAACCCTACGCTGCTGGATTTCAGGTATCTTTATCATGCCAATCATGCCATTTACAGTGGAATATACGCGGCCCAGGGGTAATCGGGGTGAGCTTCAAGATGTTAAATCTCCCATTTTTTCCCTGTTGGTGTTTGCTTACAGACCAAAATTACAACACTGCTGTTAATCTCTCCATCTCAGGCTATTATTTATGTATTCTTCAGATCCTTTTCCTGATGGACCTTTAAAATGAAAGGTGCCCTTCTTCTACCATTGATATTCCGTACCATCAGCTATTGTTCGTACTTCGCTGCATAACACAGCATCCCCGTATCCACATGCATAGGTCTATACGCTCTGTTCTTTATAAATCTCTCTCCTTCTCGGGCATTATCTATTCGGAGTATTGTCTTTTCTTGTTTCCGTCATTACCGCCACCCGATTCTGTTACTTGGTGATTTTAATGCCCACCCTTTCCTCTGGGGGGTCCTCACTGTGATTCCTCAAGGCATTCAGTTAGAGGCTTTTCTTGCCACCCACCCCCTCCATGTATTAAGTACAGTACTCACAACCCATTTTGATCCTCGACTCACACTCTCTCTTGCCATCGATCTCTCAGGCTGCTCTTCCTCCACCGCATAGACTTCACTTGGTCCTGTTCCCCCGGACTTTAAATGACAGCGATCAATTTCCCAATCATTCTACTTCCCCTTCATAATCACCACCTCTTCGCATCCCACGCTGGCAATTTGATCAGCAAATTGGAACCTTTACTCACACTAACTGTTTTTAGAGAGTTCCTTCTTTCGTCCTCCACGATGAGCTTTTAATACAAACCTCTTCCATCCTCCGTTTTAAACCGCAGCTTTCTCATTCTATAATACCAAACTTCCGGGCATGCATTCTCAGAAATGCATGCCTTGGGTGGTCCATCCTGCTTGTGCTCGTGCAGTACGTTTGAAACCGCGCAGGCATGGGGCAGGTACCGGTACAATAAACCACGGAAGACTTCTGATTTAAGCCAGAAGCGTGCGATCGCTTCGCCGCGTCATCCGTGACTCTAAACGCACTTATTGGCGAGATTATGTCCTCCACATCACCCCTGCTTTTCCCTCAATGAGTGCGTCTGGAACAAAAAGTACGAAAACTGAGTGGTAAATATTCTCCTGACCCGCTCCTGTACTGCGGGTTTGCTGGTGTTGAAATAGCAAACCCACTAGATGTGTCCAATGGAAATTGGGCAATCATCTGGTCCCGTAATTCTCAGGGACTCCATCTATGCCCCTCATTTCTTTGCCTCAAAGTTGGCCAAGAGTTAGACCCTTGGACTTTTCATCTCTCAGAGAAGAACAGTAAATGTGCCTTTTACACTTTCAAGAAAACTGAGGCAACACTCTCAGCTTGCCGATCAACGGCAGCTGGGTCCCAACCGACCTTCATAATCGTAGCTACAACATTACATCAAGTCAGCCTTGCAGTCCCTATTACGAGCCTTTACAATCATATTTGGTCACAAGGAGTTCTTCCACACTGTGGAAATCCGCCCATTGTTCTCCCTTTTCCGCAATACCCATGCGCACTACGAACATGAAACCTCCCACTATAATCCCATTGCTCTACCCGTGCAGTTTTGCAAAGTGATGGAACGCCTAGTAAATTGACATTAAGTGTGGCATTTAGAGACACACAATAACAGTCTCTCCACTCCCAATATGGCTTTCATAAGGACTTCTAGACCCTAAGACCCCTTTCTACGCTTGGATACGTATGTTCGTAATGCCTTTGCGAATAACCACTCAGTTATTGCCAATTGTTTGACCTAGAAGGCATAATGACACAACTGGAGGAATAATATTTAGCCCAGCCCACTCCTTAGGCCTTCGAGGCAATCTACCATCCTTCCTTAAGAACTTTTAACTGTACAGGCAATTTCCCGATTCGGGTTAATAATGTCTCTCCCCGGACTTTATTCCAAGGCTGAAGGTGTCCCCCAGGACATGTGTTCTGAGCACATCAACACTTTTTCTCCCCTTGCTATATGCATTGCCTCTAGTCTCCATCAAATATCTGGTCATACACTCTATGTTGGATGACTTCGCTATTGCCTTGCAGGCGCTGACTGTCACCTCATTACAGTTTCTCATCCAGCATGCAGTCGACCGTGTATTCCAATGGGCCACCAAAATGGGTTAGATTTTCCAGCACTAAAACCCACCAATTTACTTTCACTAGAAAACCTCTGTCATCTCCGATCCATCCTTTTGTACCTCTATGGCTCCCGTATCCCTGAACGTGATACGGTCAAGTTCTGGGCCTCCTCTTTGATCCGTAGTTTCCTGAAACTCACATTACCTCTCTGAAGGCAACTTTCACAGCCGCTGAACCTTCTTAAAACCCTTGCTCCTCTTTCATGGGGAGCTGATCGTCAAACCCTCTTCCGCCTACATTCCACCCTATATTTATCGAAACTTGATTATGGGACCCAATCAATTCGCGGCATCTCCTGCTACTCTCTCTAGCCTTAACCCCATTCATCACCAAGGATTCACGTTTATGCCTTGGTGCTTCGCTCTTCCCCTGTCAAGAGCCTCTATGCAGAAGCGAACTCCATCCCTTATCCGATCGCCGTGTATGCCCATTTGCCTTGATACTATGTAACGCTCTCAATGCTCTCTCGCAATCCTTCCATTTATAGAATGGTCACTGATCATTAGTAGACATTCTTTATTTTGTTCCCGCCCCTGTTTTACTCCGTCCCTTCTCCATCGGCCTTCATTCGCTCCTTGTCCATCTCTTCAATTACCACCTTTCTTCTATGTTCATGTTAGCAATCTCACTTTTCCTACATCCCCGGGTAAGGTTCAGCTGTTTCAAGTTCTGTTCTTTCTCCTCTCCTTTGCTTTCGAAAGCCCAAACATGCCTACGTCGCTTCCCCTCTCTTTTTCCTTGACCACTTTCACTCTCATTCTCATTGCCATTGCTGTATACACAGATGTCTCTAAGTCTTCTGACGGCGTAGGATTCGCAGCAGTGTTTCCGGACAGCGTCGAACAGGGCATTATACTATCTTTGCTATATTTTTTAACTGCGAATTGATGCCCCAAAAAACCTTGCAGCACTTATCCATTGTCGAACATGAGACGAGTAGACCCTGCTTAGTATAGGCCAACAGACTTATTATAGTGTACTCTATTTATATATGAAAAATGTTAAGTAACAAACCATATAATCCACAAACAGAAGATTCAGTTTACGTTGTTGCCATAACACCGTTTGTCACCCTAACTAATGAAACTGACAGAACGAGATCAACTCACAGTTGACACTCACCTGCGGACGTAAACAGTGTGCCACTCTCCGTCGGTAAGAAGCACCTGAGAGAGGCAGAGATGGACGAGAGCAGTAGGATGAAGCAGCATCTTGAGACAGACATGACCGTCCACCAGGTGTAAGGCAGCAAGGTCCCGTCCATGTTGGGAGGTCACCGCTATCAGCTGACCCCATTCTTCCCAAGTCCTGTACCTGAGATTATAGAGAGAAACTTTACACTATTAACATTAGTGAAAGTTCACGATCATAGTGATAAATTGAATATAAGTAAAATAGAATCGAAATCTCCATGAACCTGATAGCTTTATTCATGTGTGTTTATCTGACAGCCGCTGTATCGGGTAGTTTTGTCAGGGAAAAGAAACCTACGACTTGTAACAGGGGGAAAAACTGTAACAGTAAAAACAGCGAGGAATTAATGAGTAATCATTCCATTACCAAAAAAGCTTCTAAGTTTGGCGCAAAACTTTTTTACAACAATAACAATGAAAAAACATTTATCAATCTTTAAGATAAAATTCTGGAAGTTAAATTTTGAGGGCAGTTCGACCTGACTGACTAATTCGGATATATATATATATATATATATTATATATATATATTATATATATATATATTATATATATATATATATATATATATATATATATATATATATATATATATATATATATATATATAATATATATATATAATACACACACATGCAAAACAACCACAGTGATTGTTTTGCATATTGTGATATCACCTGTTTATCGTGATCTTATTGCATATAGTATAGACATAAGCACATAAATTCAAGCACATAAGAATTACAAGCATTAGTTAAGTAGCACTCTCATGTTCAAGGATTCGGCAAAAAGTGTGGAAAATAATAGGAGGCAAAATTGTTGGACATGCATTCCTGCATAACTTGAGATATCAGACGACTGGACAAGACAGCTCCAGGAACCTCAGATAAGCTCTCTAGATTTGTGTATAATTCTGGCCAGTGTTTTCATAAATTTAGTTAGTGAGGTTTTTCTGAGTATGATACAACTTAATATCCAGTCAAATTGGTGAGTGACATTAAGATATACTTTCCTTCTGTTATGTAATTGTGTATATATATATATATAACCATTCATTATTTTTAATATACAGTCCACAAATTTATATATTTACCAGTATTCCTGCTGTGTGTATATTTCATTTAATTAATAGGTCCAGAGCAACTTGTGGTTATGATAGTGGTAGGTATCGAAGGGGGACATTTTTCCGACCTAGGTGTCCCAAATTCCTACTTGTCTATGTAACTCTGATAAATAATAATTATCTTTATCATTTTCTGTTATGTATATAATGAGTTACATTCAGATAAATGCAATTTTCCACAAAAAGCACTGAGTACTGTATATATCAGCCTCTCATTGAGGCCCTCTTCATTGACCTGAAAGTAACTGTTTGCTGAAGAGGGACTTAGATTGTGTGGAGGAAATACGCATTAACCATATTTCTGTGTACCGTCTTACTCTCGGCTAGTTTGTACCATATACACAAGTGTGAACAAGATATATAAAGCGAAGTTTCAAGAACTAACCGCAGTTGGATGGAGGTGGTGTTGGGTGCTGGGGCCAGCGAGAGTGCCACCTTGACGTAGCTACTCGAGGAGAATGATGCTGGGTGGGTGGAGGCTGTGCAGTCAGCACCTCCCCTCCCGGGCTCACACTCGCAACCCCACCCTCTCTCCACATCAACACACCTGAAACACCCACACACACAACATGTGAACAATTTACTTCTTAAATTTACGTTTTATCAATGTGTAATCTGAATGAACGAGCATTACTAGAGGTTAACTCACATGGTGTGGTGTGGGCAGGGCTGGCCAGCAAGGGAGCAGGGTCCTGCCCAGGGCAACCCC
>NW_026467072.1:0-12828 GCF_026875155.1 Cherax quadricarinatus
TCTTTGCTGTCTTCTTTGACATCCCAGCTTTTGTGACTTTTCACATATTGGGGTTAAACTCCAGGAGCCAGTTGCCTAACCAGGCTTGCAGTCTGTCCAGATCGCTTTGTAGTCCTACCTGATTCTCATCTGACTGAATTCTCCTCATTAGCTTCACATCGTTTGTCAAGAGGGACACTTCTGTGTCCATCCCTTCCGTTATGTCATTCACTTATACCAGAAACAGCACTGATCTTAGGACTGACCTCTCTGGAACCCCGCTCGTCACAATCGTCCACTCTGACACCTCATCACGTAACAACACTTGTTGTTTCCGTCCTATCAAGTATTGACTTATCCATTCAAGTGTCTTTTCTGTTATTCTTGTTTGTTCCTCTAGCTTTTGCACTAATCTCTTGTGTGGAAATAAGTCGTAAACCTTTTTACAGTCAAAAAATATGCAATCTACCCACCCATCTCTCTCTCTTGTCAGCTTGTCGTAAAACTTCAGTAAATTTGTGACACACGATTTCCCTTCCCCAAAACCGTGCTGGTTATCACGTATAAGCTTTGTCCTTTCTAGGTGCTCCAACACACTTCTGATAATCTTCTCAATTACTCTCTATACTTTACATGTCAGTGACACTGGTCTATAGTTTAATGCTGTCTGTCTCCTTAAAGATTGGAACTATGTTTACTATCTTCCACACCTCAGGTAGATGCCCTGTATCGATAGATAGATATATTAAAGATTGTTGTCAGTGGTACACACAGTGCCTTTGCTCCCTCTCTCAGGACCCATGAAGAGATGTTGTCCGGTCCCACCACCTACGAGGTATCTAGTTCACTTGTCAGCCTCTTCATCTCCTCCTTGGTTGTGTGTATAACGAACAGCACTTGTTTGTGTACCAAACCATTCACGCTCTCTAGAGTCCTTTCTGTCTCCACTGAAGGTACTTCCTTAAATCTCATGATGTGCTCTTCACATTGTCGTTTCTTGTGATTCTCCACCTTCCTTCCTCAGCCTGATTACCTGGTCCTTGAGTGTGTTTTCCTCCTGATGTGGCTGTACAACAGCTCTGGGATAGACTTGGCTTTCGATGCTATGTACTCGACTAATTGTGGTTGCACATTGTTCGCATCGCTGTTGGGCCGTGCGGACGCACTGCGCAGTAGCTCCTACTACACCTGGTTACTGCGCATTTTCACTGTTCAGACATGGCGGAGTACACCGGCAGGAGAATTAATACAGTCTGCATTGAGCTGTTGAAGGGTTCTCTGAGCCCTGATTCGACGAACGTCCTTCTTCCTGCGATTATTAGGGATTTATATGGAATCCCTAATGAGGAGCTGTATGGTGTGGCTCTTAATGGGATGAGACGAGTTTTTGTGAAGTTCCTGAGGACTAGTTACTACAGCAGTGTGGTGGAGGAGTATCAGGAACGCCGAATGTGCCTCAACTCGACGTTGGATGTATGCATGCATGACGTGTCTACTTACTACACGTGGGTACGAGTGAGGAATGTACCCTTTGAGGCAACTAAGTTTAGTATAGTGGAAGTTTTTAGAAAATATGGAGTCATTCATGAAGCTAGAGGAGGGGTATGGCGGGATGGACCATATGAGGGCCTCCCGGAAGGGTCATACAACATCAAGATGACCTTGAAGACGCCTATACCTTCGTATGTCATGTTGACGGGTACCAGAAATCAGGTATATGTCTCGTATGTGGGGCAGAGGAGAACGTGTCGTCTTTGGGCTCTTATGACCATATAGCGGCGCAATGTGCACGCAGAGTTGCCCCAGGGGTGTCAGCCCCGGTAGAGGAGGTCCAGCAAGCGAGTGTGGTGGAGGCGGCGAAGTCTGGGACTCCTCTATGGAGGGGAGGAGGTGGAGAAGGAGGGTGAACAGATGGGGACGTGTGTCACTCTCCCGGTGGAGGATGGAGATCTACTCCAACGCCTGTGGTGGTGGCGGAAGTGGTGGAGCGACACAGGAGGTGCCCTTTGGGGAGTCAGTGCCCCAGGAATTTTGGAGGAGGCTTTGTTGGAGAGGACTGGGGGGGAAGGACCAGTGAAAAGCAGCAAATTTCAAGGGGGGAGAGGAAGACGGAAGTAGCAGGGAAAAAATAGAAAGGGTACACTTTTTGTGGCCCAGGTGCACAGGGGAGGGTTTTACCCGAGGAAGAGATGGCTGTGGGGCAGCTCTAGGAAGCGGCCAGCGGGGTTGAATGAATTAGATGACGTTTTAACGCCTGGGCAAAGACCAGGTAAGAAGGCATGGGCAGAGGTGGTTCGCAAATCCCCTACAGGGGGGGAGTACAGGAAAAATCGGGGGGAGAGACAAGGGGGGGTAGGGGTCTTATTAAAAAATGTAATAAGGAAAGTGTGAGCAGCTTGAAGGGGAGTGTAAGCAAGCCACAGCGGCACAGAGGTAAGCCGCCTTTCCTTGACCATTCAGGTTTTAACGTTAAATGCTAATGGCCTAAAGACTGAAGTAAAAAGGGTATGGTTGGAGTGGTTCCTCAAAAGGTATGACGTGGATGTTTGTTTCTTACAGGAGCATAACCATAAGTCAGGTAGTGAGTTGCGATTGAGAGGCTATAAGTTGTTTGTAAGCATGGCAATGCTTTTAAAGGGAGGAGTGGCTGTTTTAGTAAAGGAGACCAGTCCATTGCGAGTCATGGGGTGGGAGGAGGGGGGAGGGGGGAGGGTTGTTCGGGTGGATGGGTGGTGGGGGGAGAGCAGGGTATGTTTTGTGGGAGTTTATATGCCAGCGATTGGTAACGTGCGGATAAAAAACAGACTTTGTTCGGGATGTATTGTTATACTATCTCAGGGGTTTACCTGCTATCGCGATAATTGGAGGTGATTGGAATTGTGTGATTAGGCATGCAGACGTCATACCTAGGGGGGCGGGGTGCGTGTTGGGTGTCTTACGGGATGCATTGCGTGATGTCGGGGTTGTAGATGTGGTCGGCAGGGGGGGGTTTCAGGTCGAGCACACCTATGTTTCAGGGGAGTTATGAGGCAGGTTGGATAGGATTTATGTGAGGCAGGGGATAGGAGTGGAGAGGGTTAGAACAGTAGACGTGGTTTATCTGACCACAGAGCAGTGTTGGCTGACCTTCGGGTGGATGGCATTCCGAGAATCTTTCAGAGTTACTGGAAATTAAATGTGAGGCTTTTACAGGAGGAAGATCAAGGTTTGGTCCTTTCAGACATGGTGGAAAGGGTTTTGGAGGCTAGGGATGAGGAGGTGGATTTGCTAGATTGGTGGGAGTTGCAGGCAAAGGTGCAGATTGCGGGATTTTTTAAGAAGAGGGGCAGGGAACGGGCACGATGGAGGTTTGGATTGCAGAATTATTTAGAGGGCCAGTTGAATGATTGTTATGGGGGGGGGAGGGAGGGTGTGGGAGGAGTTATGGGGGAACTTAGAAGTCGTTTAGTGGAGATGCATAATGAACGTTTTGATGCACTCAGGGTTAGGGCAGGATTGGAGGATGTACTAAAGGGTGATAGACCAACCGGGTATGTATCCAAAATTCAAAGACAGACAGTTGAGGAATACGTGCACATATTGCGTGAGGGAGGGAGGTTTTTTGTGCAGGGACAGGGTCTCTCTGACACAGAGTTTATCAGTAGGTTATTGTTTTGGTTTACGAGAAAGGAGAAAAGGGGAGGGTGTTGGGTTAAAATCATTTAGAGTAAGGGGTTAAACGGGGTGTGGGGCAGGGAAATTGGTTTTGTTGGAAGGGAGAAATTACGGGGCAGAGGTGGGGGAGGTGGTAAATGGGTTGAGTCAGGGGAAGGCACCGGGAATAGAGGGGTTACTAATGATTTTACAGACATTGGAGGACTAGGATGATAGTGGCGGTTTTGAATTATGATGAATGGTAGAATGGCGGAAAACACGGGAACTGGGGTTTTGTTTTGGTGCCAAGAAGGGGGAAGGGGGAGAAGGGTTTGGGAGTTTATCGTCGTTGTCGTTAATTGTACGGATTACAAATTTTGCGAAGGTATTGGGTAACAGATTGAATGAAGGTATTGGGAGTAGAGTACATGAGGGGCAGTATGGGATACCGGGACGGACATGAGAATGGCCACAGGTGAAAGGGATTTTATAGAGAACTGCCGGGAGGGGGCGTCCTTGGTTGGATGGCTCAGCCTATGACGTGTGAAGAGGACTTTTTGGGGTTTTTGGGGAGAAATTGGGTTTTGGAGGGGCGTAGTGAGGTGGTTGCGCATCTGTATGAGGGGTGTCATGAGGTGCAGGTTAAGGAAGCTGGGCATTGCGCATGACCACGGTGAGTGAGTTGTCTCGCACCCCTCTGCTGTCTTCAGCGACTACCTTAGTTCACCCAACAACATTGGTAGTGAGGACGTCGCTGCTCATTGGGATATCAACATGGCGAACATTACAGTACGGGAGTGAATATATCGCAAAAGGCTGGTTCGTGGTACGTTAAGTGGGATACATGAAGTCTTCTCCCTAACATACTCAGGGATACATATGGTATTCCCAACGAGGGAATTGTATGGCGTCGCCCTTAATGGTTTAACAAGAATCTTTGTGAAATTTTACGAGTCGATACTCCCAAGAATTGTTCGAGGCTTTACCAGGAACAACCCTGAGTGTGAATTCAACGAGGGAAATGTTGTGTTACATGACGTCTCCAAGTACTTAAATGGGTGAAGGTACGGAAGTACCTCGAGGCTCGGCTTAGGCTGGCAGGAGCGAGTGTGGGACGTGCATTCTGCAACAATGGGGGTGTGGAGGATGTCCATATGAAGGAAGGGCCGGAAGGTTCTTACACCCTTAAAATGACCTTAACAAGGCCTATACCATCCTATGTTACGATATCGGTTGTAGAACACAGGTTTATGTGTACTATGCGGGCAAAGGAAAACATGTCGTCTATGTAGCTCTTATGAGCACATGGCAGCCCAGTGTCCTAGGAGGCGGGCTTCTCGAATTCTCGACACTCCAATTGTGATTCAACAGTCGTGTAATTTGGTGCCTGGCTCTGATGCCTCGGGAGCCGGAGGAATGACCTCTGGAGCGAAGAGGTTCGACCGGGAGGGGGCGGCGGGCGGAGACATGTTCACTCTCCCAGGGGCGTCGGGGGAGTTGAAGGGACATCTGAGGAGACTTTCGCCCGGGAAAAGCTTCAATCCAGGATGGGTTTTTTGGGCAGATGTGATCAAGGATTTTTTGGATGAGGAGGAACCTGTGCAAAAGGTGTCCTCAGTTCATGTGAAGCTGGAACTTTGTGAGGGACAACAAATTGTTGAGGAAGACTTGAGTAAGATTGGGCGGGAGCATGTGGTTTGGCCGTGGAGGTACCAGGAGGAATTGTCTGGGGGTGGATATGTGTGTAAGTGTGAGTTCTAGGAAACGAACTGCGGCATCAGAGATAGATGAGGTCATTCCCCCAGGGCAGAGGCCGGGAAGAATCATGGGCAGCGGTTGTGGAGCCGAGGACACATAGTGGTAGAGGTGTGCCTGAGTTGCAAATTGGGAAAGGGAGGGGGGAAGTGATTGCACAGGAAAACTCGAGTGGCAAAGGAACAGTAATATAAAAGTGCAGTGGGTAAATCCAGAGGCATAGGGGAAGCCGCCCTTCTGTAATTTTCAGATGTGTCACGCTTAATGTTAATGGACTTAAGACTGAGGTCAAGAAATTTTGGGTTTTTGAGTGGTTTTTAAGGCGGTTTGATGTTGACATATGGCTTTTTGCAAGAGCATAATCACAGGGCTGGTAGTGTGTTGAGGGTGAAAGGATATCGGATGTATGTAACCAGTGGTTTGCAATTAAAGGTGGGGTAGCAGTTGCGGTAAAGGAGACCAGCCCCTTGCGTGTCATCGGTTGGGAAGAGGGGGGGGTGGGAGGATCGTGAGGGATGGCGTCTGGGGGGAGAGTCGAGTTATTTTTCGTGGGAGTTTTACATGCCAGCAACTAGTAATATCAGGGTAAAAGTAGTTTTTTGTCAGAGAGGTATTGCTGTATCACTTGAGAGGTTTGCCTGCTAAAAACAGTAATAGGAGGTGATTGGAATTGTGTGATTAGGAGTGGTGATGCCCGAACCGAGAGGGGGGTTGTGTGCTGAGTGTGCTGAGGGATGTTTGCGAGATATTGGGGTTGTTGATGTGGGGGGGGGAGGGGGGTTACCTAGTGGAGCATACTTCGTCCGTGGGGGATATAAGCGCGATTAGACAGAATTTATATTAAGCAGGGTTTATAGATGTTGTGAGGGTGCAAACCTTCGATGTGGGGTTTTTTCTGATCACAGAGCGGTAATAGCAGATTTGATGTGGGATGGAGTGGTGCGTATTTTATTCTGGGTACTGGAAATTAAATGTAAGGCTTCTTAAGGAGGAGGGGGAGGGGCCTTTTTTCAGTGATTGTGGTTGCCTTTTTGGGAGGCTAGGAACAGGGAGATAGATCTGTTAGATTGGTGAAATGCGGGAAAAAACCCTGAATAGCGAATTTTTTTAAGGCTAGGGGACGAGAGGAGGCGAGGTGGCGTTTTGGGTTGCAAAATTATCTGGAGGGACAGTTGCAAGATTGTTATGTTGGGGGAGGTGGTAGGAGGGATGATATGGACAGACTGCGGAGTAGAATAGCTGAATTACACAATGATGGGTTTGATGCAATTAGGGTTAGGGCGGGTTAGAGGATGTTTTTGGGGTGATAAACCGTCTGGGTATGTTTTACGTAAATTTCGGGACCGACCAGAGTGAAAACCACCATTCTACAATTGGAGACAAGCCCTGGGGTGGGAGGGTATCCAGTGGGTCGAGTCTATCCCAATACGGAAAGTATGAGTCTCTACGCTGATAGTTGGTTTGAGAGGAAATGGAGTTGGAGGAGGGGGGTTCCTGGGGGGGTTTTTTTTTGAAGGGGGGTTCCATAGCATTTTAAGTGAGCAAGATAGAGTGGGGTTGGAGGTTTGGTATAAGTGAGGTTGAGGTGGAAGAGGCAGTTTTTCGGGATGGTACCGGGAAAACACCAGGGATAGACGGTATACCAAATGATTTTTATAGAGCACATTGGGGGTGTATTAGGCAGTGTTTTGTTAGGCTATGGACATATGTTAACTAGTGGGAAGTTGGGCATATCGCAAAGTACGGGTGTCATAAGTTTTGGTGGCCAAAAAGGGGGGGGTAGAGAGTTGAGTGCTTACCGTGCAAAAATCTTTGATGTGCGCTGATTACAAGGTTTTTGCGAAAATTTTGGGTAATAGACTGAAGAAGGTCATGGGGTCGGTGATACATGGGGGGCAGTTTGGTATCCCGGGGAGGAGTATGCGGGTAGGTCATGGTCGTATTCGGGTTTTTCCCTTTAGGGTTAGTAATAAAAGGGGGGTATTCTAGGTCTGGATTGGGGGAAAGCTTATGATTATGTGGAAGGGAATTTTTGATTGAGAGTATGGTGAGAATGGGTTTTTGGAGGGGGGGTGGTTGGATGGGTGAGGACTTTGTATGAGAATGCATCAATGAGAGTACAGGTAAATGGGAGGTTGGGTATTTCCCGTAAGCATGGGGAGGGGTTTAAGGCAGGGGTGTCCACTATCCCCAAAAACTCTTTGCATGTATGCAGAACCCTTTCTATGTTCTGGTTGATGGTGGGATGGGGAAAGGTTGGGGGAGAGTGGAGGATATGTGGGAATATTGTTGGTTATGTAGATGATACAACTGTTTTACTTAATGAGATTGAAGATTTAAGAAAAGTGGGAAGGGTAATTGAGATTTTTGGGAATGCTCTGGGATGAGAGTTAATAAGCAGAAATCACGGTTGTTGGAGGTAGGCGCTTGGGTAGGAGGACCTTGGGGGAGGAGTTTGGTTGGATAACTGTAGATAGGGGTAAAGATTTGTGGGATTTTGTTTTTGGCAGATGCACAAGGAGAGCAGAGGGTTAATTCAGAAATGGTAATGGACAGAGCTTTGAGTAGGCTGAGGGGTCTAAGGCCGGGATGTAACCTTGCATCAAAGGGTTGTGGTGGTAAATACGCTGATTTATAGTAAGGTGTGGGGAGTGGCGGAAATTTACCCATTAAGAAGTCAGGATATTTTTGAAATGCAAAGAAGGGTCTTAAGGTATGTGTGGGGCTATGGGAGG
Source organism: Cherax quadricarinatus (assembly GCF_026875155.1). Lineage (NCBI taxonomy): Eukaryota > Metazoa > Arthropoda > Malacostraca > Decapoda > Parastacidae > Cherax > Cherax quadricarinatus. Next base: position 8,103 of record NW_026467072.1, read on the forward strand.
GGCGTTTTTGGGCAAAGATGTATAATGGACTGCGGTAAGGCAGGGAGGACTGGATTGATTGCTTTTGGGTCTAGGGTGAAGGCGCTATATTTTGAAGCAGAGGGATATTCGGGCAGCGGGGGAAAGGGGTCTTCGGTGGGGGAGGTGATGGGGGATATCCGCAAATGGTGGGGTGGGGAGGGACTTAGTGGAGTGTGAAGACATGTTGCGGTTTATGTTAAAAGGGATGCAATGTTAAAAAAATCAAGGTAAAACGGTTAGTGGGTGTGGGCCGTCGTCAGGAAATTTAAAGCAAGGTGGCAGTGTATCCACATATGATTGGGGAGTGATATGGGTGGAATTTTGTAAATTAAATACCGCAAGAGCGAGGGATTAGTATATAGATTTTTTATGGGGACGTTAGCATCGAAAGAGGTGCTAAGACGAATGGGTTTTGTGAAAGAGGCGTCATGCGCTTTTTGTGGGGAAGTTGAAACGGCTTTTTCATGTAGTATATTTTTTTTCTGGCCCTTGGAGGTGGTAAGATTGTGGTTTTAAGAGGTTTTCTTTTTATTGGGGGGGGGAAAGATATCACCCTTAGGGCTTTAATGTTAGATATGGAAGGGGTAAACCCAAAGAGGGGGAAGGGCTATCAGATATGTAATAGTTGATTACTTTTATGTTTCTTGGGGGAAAGAGGAGGTGGAGGGGAACATTAGGATAAAAAGCGCTGGCGGCGAGGGTTTTTTTAGGACAGATTTTAGGAACAAACAATTATATGGGGAAGGTGGGGAATTAGTTTTTCCCGGGGGGATATCGTGGACTTACTGTTGAACGTTTACTCCGTTTGGAGTATGGGGGTGAGAGGCAAGGGGTTGGTCTCTTCAGTGTGCGCCCTTTTGGTGTGATTGGAAGCCTGGTGAGGTTATGGTTTTATTGGTTTGCACGGTGGTTGATGGGGTAAAGTTTATTGTAGGAGTATGGGAGACCTTTTGAATTTTTGTAAAATCACACAGTCAAAAGTTATGTGATTTCGGGTTTTTTTTCCCCTTTTGTTATAAGTCATTTTATATAGGAGGTTTATATTTATGTAAAATGTGAGGTTATGTCTTATATATTTTAATCTGAAGATAGATTTAGCCTTGTATACACCTTTTTTTTATTATTTTATTGAATATGTACATTATGCACTATGTACGAAAATATATAAGTATTTGATGGGGTTTATATATCCCCTTATTTTGGGATGGAAGGTCCTATTATATATTGTGTTAATCAGTAACATTAACTTTGTGTATGAGTAGGGTGTTTGGGGGGAACCAATGTCTTTGGTATAGTTCTATCATAAATTGTAATATTTAGTTTATTTGCAGACAAGTCATTTAGCGATTTATTTCTATGTATGATTTATTGGTTTTTTATGAATAAGTGCACATACACGTATGTTATATGCATGCGTATATGTATACATATATGACTGCAGGACTCGTTCCTACATGTCTTATAATGACCCTGACTGTTTTTTGTTTTGGAAGTCTGCTGGGTTGGGTTATTTTAGTAAAATTTGTTTTCAATGACCATTCATTAGGGAAATTAAATGTAGTTATTTAGAATGGGGGGCTGTACATACGGGGGGGGGGGGGTAGAAGTGTCCGCTGTGTCGGCACTGGCAATAATGAGTATTGTAAAGGAGGGTTTTAAGGTTATGTGGATTAATTAATATATAAATAACAAAGTGGAAAAAAACAATGCAGATTGTAGGTTTGGGTTTTCCTTGGTTATAATAATAATGAAAGAATATTGTTTATGTTATCTTGTGTAATCTTACTTAACATAGTTACATTGGATGTAATGTATATGACAATGGGATTTATAATTTGAGTAAGAAACTGATAATGTGTTCTTTATTTATTAATGTATTGTGTTGATTTTTTATAAATAAAATATAATAAAAAAAAGGTAAGCTGGGGGGGGAGGTGATGATGGAACGGGATTAAGGCAGGGTTGCCCGCTGTCGCAGTTGCTTTTGCATGTGTGCAACATCCTTTCTTTGAGGCTGTGGAGTGCAGGAATTGCGGGGGTTAGGGGGGGGAAGACTGGGGGGAATATTTGTTATGTAGATGACACAAACTGTGTTAGTTACGAGTGGGGAGGCTTTAAGAAGGGTGGGTGAGGTGATAAGGAGTTTTGGGAAGCTTTCAGGAATGGCAGTTAATTTAGCAAAGTCTAGGTTATTGGAAGTAGGAACATGGGTTGGGGGGAGATTGGGGGAGGAGATGGGATGGATGATTTGTGACAGAATTAGGGTGTGTGGGATATGGTATATGAAGCAGTTGCAGGAATGTATGAGGCTTAACTCAGAAACAGTCACGAATAGGGTTATAGGTAAGTTAAAAGGTTTGAGGGTCAGTGAAGTGGCGTTTACAGCAGAGGGCGTTGGTAATTAACTCGGTGGTGTATTAGTAGGTCTGGGGTGTGGCGGAGGTGTTCCCTTTGAGGGTGCAGGATATCAGGAAATACAGAGAGGGTGTTGAGGTTTGTGTGGGGGTTTGGGGGGCCTGGTTGTCCCAAGGATGTGGTCATGACGGAGTGATAAACGGGGGGGTCTAGGATTGTTTGGCTTAGGGCCTAGGGTAATGGCAGTATATATCAAGCAGAGGTATCTAAGAGTGGGGGGGGAGAGGGGGTGTTAAGGGTGAGATAGGGTGATGAGGGATGCTAGAAACGGTGGTGTGGTAGGGATTTGAGAAAGTGTGAAGATGTAATAAGATTCAGTTGACAGTGGGGCAGGTTAAAAGTTTGAAGGTAAAACACGGTGTGGGTGTGTGGTGGGGGAAGGGGTGTATTGCAGGGGGTCGCAGTATACCCCATGTATAACTGGAGGGTCATATGGGGGGGAGTTCAGGAAGATTAGGATACCAGCACGGGTTAGGGAGATGGTATACCGTTTTCTCATGGGTGTGGTTGCATCTAAGCACATGTTGCATAAGATGGGGTTGGTGAGAGAGGCAACATGTTTATTCTGTGGGGAGGAGGAAACTGCCTATCATGTGGTATATTTTTGTTCATCTTTGGGCGTGGTGAGAGTCTGGATGGCGGGGGTTATTAGGTTGTTGGGGGGGGAGTTGGTCTTTTCTTAGGTCTTTGTCGATGGATGTTAGTGGGGTTGAAAGTGACGTGGGGAGGGCTTTGATGTATGTTATGGCAGATTATTTGCACGTTTCTTGGGGTATGAGGCAGATTACAGGGCAGTTGAGGATAAAAGCGTTAGCAGCAAGGTTCTTTAGGACAAGGTGTAGGAATAGATTAATATATGGGGGAAGATGGGAATCAAGTTTTTCGGTAGGTTATCGTAATCTCACTGTAGCACAACTTCTCAGGGAACAGGGGGGGGGGGGCAAGGGACGGGTCTCCTTTAATGTGAGGGGGGCGGTGTAAGGTTGTGCAAGTAGTGTGGAAGGTGATGAGAGAGTGAGCTAGTGAGTGCGTACATTCGTGAACTGGTTATGTTCCTGAGGTTTATTTGGATTTGCGTTCAGTACCATGGTTTCATTCAATAACACCTGGAAACGTCATACAATTACATTTTTTGGTTGGGGATATTATTGCACTCATTGTCAAGGATAGGTGGCTTACGCAGCTGTTATGGTGTTTTATGTCAGGCAGTACTAAACATGTACAAAAATGGTACTGCCAGTACTGCCTCTTTATTGATATGAGATGTGTTAAAAAATTAAAATAAAGCAAGGAAACACTGTACGTCAAGAGTACGTTAGTATAGGATGATGTTTGTTTATTTGTAGTTTTAAACACTTTCATGATAAAAAAGTACTTTACTTTCAAATTGTACTCATATATAGAAGAAGTTTGTAATACTTTTCACACATTCATGTAGTGATTTACAATGTCAAGGATGTTTAATTTGTGTGTCAGATAGGGATAGGATTTTATGCAAGTTTGATCTTAAGCCAGGATTTAGTTAGTTGTAGAGGAATGTTTCAATATGATAATTCTAGTCTGGGATTATATTTAATACTTATATAAGCTATTTTCTAAACGGAGCCAGCATGTAATGTATTCTCTTATATTTTACGAGTAAACTCCATGTTATGCAATGTAATGACAGTTTGAAGTTCATGGTTGATGCTTTATTATTATTGATATTAAAAATTGTGGGTGTATATCATTCCGCTTTATACAGGTGTGTATAGCAATGTAATGTCCATATTTGTTTGCCTATGTACTTTTATATTTTTGTGATTTGTTTTGTTTTTTGCATTACCAACTTCTGGTAAATACTCATGAGGGTTTAATGAGGTGAGGGTATAACCCTAATTGTTAGGATCTTAAGGTTTTTCTTAGAACGGTGCATGTAAATAATTTTTTGTCTGCACTGGCTTTATTAATTATTGTAAGAGGAGGAGTTTTGTAGGACATGTTGTTGGATGTTGTAGCTGGTGGTAATATGGCTTCAGCTTAGTGTTATTTAAGTACGTGGATTTGATTTGTTTTATAGTATTTAATGGTTAACATGTCGCTTTGGTTATGTGACGTATGAATAGCATATATGTATTGTGTATTGTGTTTTTTAAATAAAATATAAAAAAAAAAAAAAAAAAAAAAAAAAAAAATTGTGGTTGCAGGGGTAAATTCATAGCTTCTGGCACCGCCTCTTCACTGGTCGCTGCTAAGTCACTCTCTCCCTTCTCCATGAGCTTTATCATACCTCTTTTTAAAGCTTTAAAAG
>NW_026467073.1:0-14178 GCF_026875155.1 Cherax quadricarinatus
AAAGGAAACAAACATAATTAAATTGTTTCCTATTATTAGATTGCTTTTTAGAACTTGTGTGTCAACATGTGAGGTGCGCAGACAGCCTCTCAACCTCTGCAACGGAAGTTTAGGTCTCTTATTTTCTGTCCTAGGACAGAAATCAGCTATTATTTTATAAATAATATCCAAGCTTAGTATTCCAAGAGAAATTTTTTTGTGTTGTGGAAATTATTTTAGGTAATAGGCAAAATAATATTTAATATATAAAATGATTTTTAAGTAGATGTTACAGTGGAAACATTCACATCCTGGACAAACTGGATAGATGCTTAATTTTAATAAACAAATTTTGCAGCAGACAGCAACAACAACGGCTGCTCCTATATTTTTGCCGTCCCCTGGGCCGGTCCAAGCTCCAGTGATGGTCTAATTGCAGGTACTGCTGCAACAACATACAAGGAATCTATAGTGACAAGAAAACTGACGGTAATGACTACGAACGGTCCAAATATGACCAAAAGAGGACGGCCGGCATTCAAAAACCAAACCTGCTACCAAACAAGCAACGTTGTCCACTTCACTGAAGTAACTGACCTCATATCAACTGCACCAGTGCTCAATGGGAGGGCAACATAGAAGAAAATCTAACAACAAGTAGTAGATGAGTGGAACAGTCTACCTAGTTGGGTCATTGAGGCTAGGACTTTGGGTAGTTTCAAATTTAGGTTGGATAAGTACATGAGTGGGAGGGGTTGGATTTGAGTGGGACTTTCACATCAGAGCTTATTTCTTGGGTGGCATTGAAAATTGGGTTGGACAAATGTTTTGTTAGTGGGATGAATTGTAAAGGACCTGCCTAGTATGGGCCAACAGGCCTCCTGCAGTGTTCCTCCTTTCTTATGTTCTTATGTTCTTTAACAAAACTCCAAGGAAACTGACAGGCCTGTAGTGACGGTTTTTTCCCTCAGTGTCAAACGTGGGAAGTAATTGAACATTTAAACATGGTTGATACATCACCTCTAAGTCAGGACCTGTCAAGAACAGGATGCCAGCCCCAAGAGCGGATAGAGGAGGCTACTTGGATGAACAAGAACTTTTTAACATGCCAGGATGAAAATGGGATAGAAGTGTGGAGAAGCGGGGCTGCCAAGTGAGGGGTGAAGTGGGTTTGTGAAGCAAGGGGAGAGGTAAGGGGTGTAGTGGATTTGTGAAGTAGGGGCAGGAAATCTACTAGTAATCAGTGGGCATTGCTTGAATGGCCTCTAGGCTCTTATTAGGTTACTGATAGTGACTAGTGGTTCTTGAAAAAGGAAAGAATAATTTTTTTTTGTGATGGGATAATGGAATTAAGAATGAAGGTGGCAGGCATCAGAGGAATACAGGCTGTCATAATTATATTTATAGTTATGTTGAACTTCGGTGAAGAAGGAAGGGCAGTCATGGTGACTGGGAAAAGGCGACTGGAGTAATGAAACATGGGACAGTGAAAGCCCCACAAATACCATCCTACCAGAAAAGTAAATGTCACTATCGCCGCACCGCATGCCCATAAAAACAAAACAGTGGCGCACAGCTCTTATTGTGGCACTGTTATGTGGAGACATTCAAACTAATCCAGGACCTCAAACTAATGTACACGTTTCAAACCAGGCAGATTAGTTGTCCCCGCAGTCGCTGCAGTTTAAAAGGGGTCGGTAGCCGCAGTCGGGCGATAAATGTGATGTATGTGAAGAGTTGGTGCACATAAGATGCACGGATAAAAATTTGGGGACGATGTATACGATGGACTAGTAGCTAGGAATGCCAACCTTAACTTTGTATGCATAGGTCAGTGAACCACAGAAACAGCACAATTACCTCAAATAACACCAGACAAATGTTTTAAACCGTAATTTTAAAGGCATGAAGGAAGAACAGTAAACACAATCATATGTTATGTTTGGTTATATTTAAAGTTTATAAACAAATTCACTCTAACCCAGTTACCCTTTAGTAGTGCTGACATTGAGTTATTCAGCGCAAAACGTGGTGGAAGCTTAATACTGTGTTGAGCACCAGATGCGCGCTTCATACCGGTACTCGCATGACTATGAGAAAAGTAAGATTTTGCTCGAATTTTAAACCCGGAGAGTTACCAAACCTAGGATATAGATAAATGATTCAGAAAACCAACAAGCTGATAAATTAGGCACATGGGTATCTTGGGTATCTTCATTGCGGAAACGTTTGGCCACACAGTGGCTTCATCAGTCCATAACCTGTTATCTCCTGTGGATTTATCCAAGGTGACACCACCTACGACTGCTTCCTTGCACCTGTCTCGGTATATAAGCCTCTTCTTCGCGCATATGCTGCATGTACATAAGAACTTATTATAATCATAACCTAGTTTTTATAAGGGTGGACAGGTAAGCCAGCGGAATGTATAGGTCAGATAACCGAAAGCTCCAGCTGTGGGTCATCATGTGACTGAGACCCTCGTCAGGAAACACTTGTCCTATTTCTTGACGAACCTGTCTAAGCTAGCCTAACCATATGCTGCATTCTTATCAAGATTGATAGACTGATTACATGGACTCTAGGCAGAGGGACTGATTACCCCAAAATCCTTCTGATTTCACAGTTCTTCTTTATATTGGACTGATGAAGCCACTGTGTGGCGAAACGTCTCCACAATAAAGATACCCAAGTTTTGCGCATTTGTCTAATTTATCAGCAACCTAGAATAACCCAACAATATTAGTACGTCACCACGTACTGTTGGTTTTATTTCCACTGGGGTTCTTTAATTTGGTCTACCAGGATGCGACCCACAACAATCAACAAACACCCAGATAATTACACATTGCTAAACAGCGCCAGCAGGTGTAAGGCAACATGGTCACTTGTCACCCACACCGAGAAGTGATTCATAGTCCCTGGTAAGTGAGCTGAGGATGTTGTCAACCGAACTTCTTTCATAATAGGCACGAAATTTGAATGTTTCCTTTGCACAACCCATTTAATGCTGATAAATTTGCGTAGTATAACACACCCGGGCGTACAATAAACACTGACCTAAATTTAACCTAATAAATTTAGGGATGTTTATCCTTACCCTTTGTGTGTTAGGTAAGACACATATGCAAGAGTTAGGTATCTTAATTTCGAAACGTTTCGCCTACACAGCAGGCTTCTTGAGTCGAGTACAGAAAAGTTGGTAAAAGCGGTAGAGATGTGAAGACGATGTAATCAGTCCATCACCTTTGAAGACCTAGTTTTGAGGTGGTCAGTCCCTCAGGATGGAGAAGAATATTTGTTCCATAGTCTGAAACAGTGTGAAGCTGAAGTGACAGTATGGAGCCTTATATACTCTCAGGAGGTGAGATGTAGGCCTACTTCTCACCTCCTGATAATTCCTTTGAAATTTCTATATTATTAACGGGTTTCCTTGTTTGCCAGAACCAAGTCAAGGTTATTTCTTCTTGTAGGTTCTGTAACAAACTGCTTTAAAAAAAACAGTCCTGAATTGCCTCTAAGAACTCGTTAAACTAAATTTCCAGTCAAGGAATTCCAGTCAATATGCCTAAAGTTAAAGTCCCCTAGAATTACAACGTTATCGTGCCTTGTGGCCCTAACAATTTCCTCCCACAGTGGTCTTCCTTTGTCTCTGTCCAAGTTTGGGGGACGGTATATCACGCCTAAAATTAATTTTTCGTTCCCCTCTGAAAATTATACTCAGACTCATTATGTGTTTCAGACTTTATATCGGTTTTTATGCAACAATTTGTAGATGAATGGTTCAGAGAACCGACATGTTGATAAATTAGACACATGTGCAACTCTTGGGTATCTTTATTGAGGAAACGTTTCGCCACACAGTGGCTTCATCAGTCCATACATAGGAGAAACTTGAAGAACAGGAGTTCTTCAAGTTTCTCCTATGTATGGACTGATGAAGCCACTGTGTGGCGAAACGTTTCCTCAATAAAGATACCCAAGAGTTGCACATGTGTCTAATTTATCATGCAACAATTTAAACGATCTCGGACACAGAGTGCCACCCCAATCCCCTTTCCGATACTTCTGTCTACTTGGAACAATTTAAAACCCTGAATATGACATTCAGCAAGCATGTCCCGATTTTTCATATTAAACCACGTCTCAGTTATGGCACAAACATCAATGTTACCCGCACTTACAACTAATGTCACTCGTCCAATTTATTTCTCTCACTCCGAATATTAGTATAATATGTGTTTAAAAAAACTCCTCTTTTGCTCTCATGCCTTCAAGTTCACTGTAAAGATAATGTATAATAGTTGATGAGGAAGGTTACTCGTTTTCTGAAATAATTAGTGAAGAAATTTTAGACAAATTAAAACGATATTTTTTTTAGGTAATCAGCAAATGATTTTAAAATGGTATAAATTGGTGGTAGACATATGTATACTGGAACTTGAGGATTTAGACACTTATGTAACTTATGGGAATCTTTATCAAAGAAACATTTTACCACACAGTGGCTTCATCAGTCCAATACAAAGCAGAAAGGTGTAAGGAGAGGAGGAGTTTGGATTATGCCGCTCAGTTTTGGTCTCCTTACTACAGGATGGATGTAGATTCATTGGAGAACACACAGAGAAGAATGATTCAAATGATTTACTGTATAAGGAATCTCCTGTATGAAGACAGACTTAGAGCCTTGAATCTCCACTCTCTGGAGAGACGTAGAATGAGGGGAGATATCAGTGAAGTGTATAAATGGATGATGGGCATAAACAAAGGTGATATTAATAAAGTACCGAGGATGTTGAACCAGGTAAAAATCAGAAATGATGGATTTAAGTTGGATAAATTTAGATTTAGAAAGGACATAGGTAAGTACTGGTTTTCGAACAGAGTTGTGGGTGCGTGGAACAATCTTCCAAGTAGGGTGATAGAGGCTAGGACCTTGGGTAGCTTTAAAAAGAGATTGGACAAATATATGAGTAGGAGGGGCTGGGTTTGATTGGTGTCGTGGGTGCAGATGTAAATTATTGGGTAGCTTTGAGTAGTGGTCGTTTTGATAAGGTCCTGCCTTGTATGGGCCAGTAAGCCTTCTGCAGTGTTCCTCCATTCTTATGTTCTTAAGTTATATTTGTTAATTTACATTAAACTTTAAAATTTCATAAAAATCCGGTCATTAATAATCTGTAGAAAAGAATTTTATGTAGGCTAAAATATAACTAATTTTAATTTTTAAAAGAATAGACCGGTAAGGCAGCGGAAGGCATCTGCCAGATGATTAAAAGCTCCAGAAGCGGGTCATATTTTTTCTAAGACCTGCATCAGGGATCAGTTGACCTGTTTACTGACGAATTTTACCAAACCAAATGTATTCACTCTACACACACTGAGTGTCCGTGGGTCAATTCTCGGCACGAGTGAAAACGTTGTGCATATTTCCTTATACCTATTGTCCCTGTTCACCTAGCAGTAAGTAGGTACATGGATGTTAGTCGACTCATGTGACTCGCAACCTGGGAGACAAGATTTAAGGACCTCAATGGAAATACGACAGTCTCCGATGACACATTAAATTTCTTAGGTTATCCTTGGGTGGATAACCGTCTATATTAAAAAGCTGAACAAATCTTAACAGAGAAAATGTAAGATTTCCTCACGAAGCTTTGTGAGATTGTTCTCTGCCATACCCAATAAATATTTGGGCGGACGTTTATGTTACGCAGAAAAGTGGGGTAGCTGGGGGCTTGAGCCTTGTCTCAGGGCAAAGGTAAAAGTTACACGCATCTCAAGCATAAACAAGCCACCCAGGGCAATCCCAGTTAAACCAGAAAACGCTAAACCAGTATGTGTTACTTCAATGGGTTGGTTAACAGAGGGTTAGGCAAAAATCCCAGTTAGGAAAATATATATTTTTTCAACATAACACTATATACACACTCTAGAAACACCTAAATCCTAAACGCCCAAATGAGGGTACACAAGAAACAGCTGGCTAGAGGTCCAGCCACCATAACCACTAGGCCTAGTCAGCACCAGGCCATCACTACTCCACTCCCAACCTCATTTCTTATTTCCTCACTCATCCCACAGCACCCTGACCATGTCAGAGCCTAGGTGGGCATACAGGTAAGCCATAGAAGAGCCTATGGCTTGGGTTAGCTAAACAGAATGAGCACACAACTACAAACTTAGCTTAAATACACAGCATCTCCGATGCCAGCCTCCACACCATGCTGACTCCACGTGACTGCCCCAAGCCACGCTTACTCCGCATACCCAAACACCCTTGCAAAATAAATCCCTAGCAGGATTTCTTTATAATTACAGAGTACTTTACAGTGCCCCCAAATGAATTATGAATTATAAATTTATTCTTTACAATTATAACATTCATACTATTATGGCACACTTCTCCACTATATGTACATTTCGATGTCATGCAGAACCCTGCATAACACACCCACCCCCAGACCATAAGTCTCACTCTGCTAGCAGGGTCCCTACGGACACCGCTAGGCAAAAGGAAAAAGAAAATAAACCCCACATTAAGATCTGAGGCAACGGGCAAAATGATAACTGGGGAATGACCACCATACAATCACGGTCTTTTGGTACTACAAATATGCAATATTAACAAACTGAGGTACTAGACTGCTGACATGTGAAACTCGCTGAACATAAAAGTGATTAAGTTCTATGCCAAACGAGCCCACAGTCACACTCTTAGACAGTTGCATTAGGAAAAGGCACCATCACAACACAGAGCTGGCCAGGCACTGGCATTGATGCATTTTACCTAAATTACATCAAGCAAACTTATAAACGAGCAAGTTAACTTTGTACAAAAGTGCCCCTGAGGAATGCCGTTTTATGAAGTAACACCAAAGTTCAGTATGTTGCAAGGCAGACCAAACTGTATGTGCCGCCAAAAAAACTTTTAAACAGTAAGTACATTTTCCAGGAGGCGTTCAAAGAAATGGAAAACAGATTTTACATGTTAAATTCTACTTAGAAAGCAACATCACATATCACTCCCATCTCACAGCAATTTTTAGTAAACAAAATTGGTTCCCCATGACACACCTCTGCGAGAATCAGTGAGCACAGGAGGGGGAAAATATCAGGCTTCCCCCCCCCCCCAAAAAAAAACAGTTTGATAGTCACATAAATCTTGTTGGTGGGACTGTGGCTGTAAAACCCTGGAGTCATCACTGAAGACCCCCAAAAGGTGGACCTCTCAGGCCAACACCTATATGTCATTCTAAGAACCCTGGAGTCACTCCAGGGTCCCCTGACAGGGATTCCAGTTGTCCCTTTACGAAAAATGTCAATCCGGTGTAGGTGTCATCCGACACTGGCAATACACCCCTGCGAAGCAAGGTGTATGTGCTACAAGTGTCCCTCAAAGACATAACAACAGTGACCCTACCTTCATTTTGGTGTAAGGCCACAGTAGACTTACTTGAATAGACCTTCATCCGAGGGTCTAAGACAGCTGGTCTTCTTTAGATACCTGGAGGTTACCTGGAGGTTATTCCGGGGATCAACGCCCCCGCGGCCCGGTCCATGACCAGGCCTCCCGATGGATCAGGGCCTGATCAACTAGGCTGTTACTGCTGGCCGCACGCAGTCCAACGTACGAGCCATAGCCCGGCTGATCCGGCACTGACTTTAGGTATCTGTCCAGCTCTCTCTTGAAGGCAGCCAGGGGTTTATTGGCAATTCCCCTAATGCTTGATGGGAGGCTGTTGAACAGTTTTGGCCCGGAACTTAACTGTGTCCTCTGGGTTACCAAGGCGCCCAGTTTTTATTAAATTTTGCACCCGACCTGCAATAACTTGCGATAGCAGGTGATTTCTAAGTGTCCTCAAGATGTGACCACTTCATTTAGTTATTCCAAGTGTAGATTACTTGAATACTTCCCTCCGAGGGTCCAAACGAGTACCTTGGGGCAAGACTGCAATGCAAGCAACATCATGTATAACCGGTGTATTTACTGGAGAAGCATCTGCTGCAGCCTGGTCCCTAAGCATCTTTCGACAATATGGCTGCAGGTGGCCCTGTTTATTGCAATATGTACAGTGATAAGGTTTAAAAGCCCCTTGGACACTTGACATAGGCTGGGGGCGATGATCTTGGGGCACTGGACTCTTTCTACCTGTCCCCGGTAGTCCTGGACCTGTGACAGCTGACTTAAAACCTTCTCGGGTAGGTACTGGAAAATTAGGCTTATTAAAACTCTGGTGGTTATTAGGCTGGTAAATGGGTGGCTTAAACTTCTGAAATTTCTTATTCCTATTGGTGGGTGGAGAAAACTTACCATTATTAGTATGTGGGATGTGGTTAGCTAAAAATCTGTCACCCAGCTCTAACGCATTATTAAAATCATCAAGATCCTTCTCCTGAAGATATGCCTTAAGGTCAGGAGGAACATTTCTCAAAAGATCCTCTAACAAAATTAAGGTAATTACACCCTCATAATTGCGTACCACCCCCTTTGAGCGACACCACCTATTTAGAAGTGACGTCTTCTCTTTACCATATTCCACCAAAGATTGCCCTGCTTGAAACTTTAGTCCTCTAAACTTCTACCTACCTGTGCCTTCTGTAATAGGAATAAGAAGGTAAGAGATAGAGTGTGCTTCCCAAGAGCTGGTGTTAGTGACATAGTCGACAGGTTGGATAATATCATGTCAGGTAATGGGAACAAGCCTATTAATTATCTCAGTGCTGGTGGAAATGATATTGGGAAGGGTAGGAGAGAAGAGCTGCTAGATAAGTACAGGTCAGCTATAGATTTAATTAAGTCTAAGGGAGGGGGTCCCAATTATATGTAGCATCTTGCCTAGAAAGGGGAGTGGTCAATGAATGGTTGTTTAGGGCAATTGGTGTAAATTGCTGGCTAACAGATACTGCAAGGAACTTGCAATCCCATTCATTGACAACTGGGACAACTTTTATGGAAAAACATGATATGTATGCAAGGGATGGTGTACATCTTTCTGGGGCAGGGGTGGTAGCTCTTTGCAAACTCAACCCGAGAGGGCCACTGCTGAAATGCCTAGGATTTTAAACTGATAGAAGATAGAGGTATGGGTGTGTGTGTGGGAAACAGTCAGGTTGCAACACTAGGGTTTGTAAACAGTAAATGTATAAAAGTCATTCATCATGAAGCTATAAATAAAGACAATAGATCATGTCAGCAAACAAAGGGAGACAGCAGAAGGCAGCAAGGGACTAGCTCCCTTAAGGTCTATTATACTAATAGCAGGAGTGTAAGAAATAAGAAAAGATGAGCTAAGATTAATTGTAAGTGCAGGAAACACAGATATCATTGCTATAACAGAGACCTGTCTCAATCTGAAAGATAGAGCGATGCCTTCTGAATGTCACATACCCAAAGGCTATAAATTATTCCACACTGACAGGGTCAACAGGAAGGGTGGTGGAGTAGCAATGTACATCAGAGACAATTTAAAGTGTTGTGTTAGACATGATATAAAATTAGAAGCGTAAGCCACTGAATCTGTTTCGTTACAGCTTCTCGAGGGCCGTGAAAAACTAATTTTTGGGTGTGATTTACAGGGCCCCAAATCTTGACAGGGAGTGCGGTTAAACTTCTATGGGATGAAATCGTAAGGCCTCTACATACGAAAATGTTGTGATAATGGGAGATTTTCAACTATAGACAGATTGACTGGAGCAATTTGACAGGAAATTTAGAATCGAGTGACTTTGTTGATACGATTCAAGATTGTTTTTTAAAGCAGCTTGTGACAGAGCCAACTGGAGGAAATAACCTGCTTGACTTGGTTCTTGCCAGCAGGGAAACGCTAATTAATAATCTTGAGGTTAATGTTGAGCTCGGGGAAAGTGATCACAAATTATTCAGTTTTCATATATCATGGAATTCCCCTAATAATGGCAATCAAGTCTCTGTCCCTGACTTCTGCTTGGCAGATTTCATAGGACTGAAAAATTACTTGGGTGGGCTGAACTGGAATGACCTGACTATGGTCAGGTAGGCGGTGATGATTGCCGATATGACGTTTTCCAGGGCATAGTTCTAGCTGCTCAGACAACTTATGTTCCAAATAAGGAAATCAGATCAAGCAAAAATGATCCTAAATCGATGAACAATAGAAAAAAAACATCTAAAATTGGTAAAAATGAGGGGGCATAAAAGGGCAAATCAAAAGAGGAGAGGGGGAAAATTGGGAAATCAATATATTCATTTAAAAGAAATAAAAAAAGGGGGAAAAGAAAACCCAAAATGAGATTATGGGGGTTAAAATTTGGGCAAGAAAAATCAAAAGACAAACCCCCAAAAGGGTTCTTTAAGGTTGCAGAAGTAAAAATCAGGGAAAGGATGGGCCCCCACTCAAAAGTTACTCGGGTAAAGTACAGATAGGGGATAAGGAAATGTGTAGAATTTTTAACACTTTACTTTTTCTAAAGTTTTTACTCGGAAGATACTAGCGTATTCAAGAAATAAAAAAAATTATTTTGAACAGGATGATAATATAACTATACACGTTTAGGGTCACAAGTGCCCATGGTTCTTGGGAAAAATTGAAAAATTAAAAAACCCCTTTAAACAAATCCCCGGGCCCCTGATAAAAATGTTTGCAGGGGTTCAAAAAGGAATGCCAGATAAGTGGGAAAAGGGCCCAAAATGTGATCCCTATTTTAAAAGGCGGGTTGACAGGTCCTTAGCTTCAAAATTTATAAAACCAATAAGTTTAACTTCCTTAGGGGGGGAAAATTTATGGAATCAATAATTCCCGGGAGGCGTTCGTACCCAAACCTTGAAAAGAAAAAAATTAATAAACGAATCTCGGGCATGGCTTTAAAAAAGGGGTTTTCCTCCCTTAAGAATTTATTAACTTTTTTCACAAAGGTATTTGAGGGGGATGATCGGGTTTAAGGGAATATGATATTGTGTATATGGACTTCATTTAAGGGGGGTTTTTTGAAGGGTTCCCACATCGGGGACTTTTGAGGAAAATTAAGGCACTGGAATAAGGGGGGAAAATTTTTTTTTCCCGGGGATAGGGGCCCATGGTTAAAAAATAGGGGGCGGGGGTTGCATAAAGGGGGGAGAAATCTGAGGGGGGAAAGTTTTCACGAGCAGTTTTTCCCAACGGGGGTCAGTGTTGGGCCCCTTTTCCCACAATCTACAAAAAACGCCCTTTGATGAGTGCAAAAGGGGGACATAAGCAATTTTTGCCGGGGAAAACCAAAATAGGCCATCGAATTTTTCTGACGGGAATTGAGCACTACGGGGAAGATTTGAAAGATTTTTTTCAGGGGTTTCGGAGAAGTGGAGTTGCAGTTTAATATAGCAAATGCAAATTTCAAAAAGTTGGACGGGGGAAAAAAACCCCTTTACCACAAAAAAATAAAAAAATGTCGATCTTAATATTACGGATTGCAAAAATAAGTTTTAGGAGCCGGGTTTTCCCTTTAATCTAAAACCCAAAGGGACAACAGGGGCATAAGTGTTCGAAATTTAAAGCTAAAAAGAATCCTTGGTTTTCTTATCAAAAAACTTTAAATTTTGGGGGATTTCCTCGGTTTTTTTCTTCAACCTTTTTTCCCTTTGGGTTTAGCCCAAATTTGGGATTATGTTGCAAAGTTTTTTTCCCCGGGATTATAGAATGGATAAAGGGGCCTAAAAAAAACATACAAAGGGTTTAAAAAAAGTTGACCCTTATGTATAAATTTTTCTTCCCTTTTGAGGAAAGCCCGGGGTCCCTAAATTTCTGCACTCTTAGAAAGGCGTAGAATTAGAGGGGATATGTTTGGGGTTTGTAAAAAATGGAAGAAAAAATAAATAAAGGGTTTGTAAATAACTTGCTGAAAATTCTACCCTAGATGGGAAACTTAGCAATGGTTTTAATTTGGGAAAAAAATTCAGATCAGGAGGGAAAAACAGGAAAGCAACCCGGGTTTTGGGAATGGGGGTTTGGGGGAAGAGTGGAAAAAAAATCCCCAGTTTAAATTTTTTTAGGCTTTAAAAAGTTGTGTAGTTTTAAAAATAGGTTAGATTAAAAAACCAAAGGGGGTGGGGGGTGGGTGGGTGTGAGTTTTGACTGATCGCCCTTTTGCTAAATAGGTAAATTGTCGTTTTTCCTTCCTTTAAATGAAAATGGCCCGCCCTGGGCTAGGTTGGGGGGGATTGGGGTTTTAAACCGGGAGGAGCTTACCTGCCCGGCATGGGCCAGTTTGGCCTTTTCTGCAGTGTTCTTTCTTTTTTTGTTTTTTAGGGAAAGCATACCTCCCCCAAAAAGGCAAAATTGTACCTGCAAGGGAAATTATGGGAAAAATTTCAGGTATTTAAAAAACACCTTAAAAAAACAACCCAAAAATTGCACCCCAAAGGGGAAATTATTCACAGAGTATCAGGGTTTAAAAATAACACCCTTTTAAAAACCCGCAATTTTGCCCAAAAAATTTTTTTTATGCACAAAGGGGATTTGTTAATTTAAAAAACAACCCAAAAAAACCCGTAATTTTTGCACACAAGGTAAATTTATTCACAAAGGGGAATTTGTTAAAAATAACAACCCCAAAAAAACCCGAATATTTCAAAAAAAAGTTAAATTATTATTTTAGTGTTTTGTTATAGTGAATGCTTCCTCTGACCAAAAACCCCAGTAAAAAAATGTTTATTTACTTTCCAGTTTGCAAACTTGAATTACCACCCAAAAAATTTTATAATTCTCCCATTACAGGCCCCATGTTATGAAAAAATGTGGGAATTGCTGGGGGCCCAGAGGCCCTTTTTAAGGGCCAAGGTAAAAGTTACACACATCTCAAGCATAAACTGGCCACCCAGGGCTATCCCAGTCAAAACCGAAAGCGCTAAACCAGTATGTGTTACTTCAATGAGTTGGTTAACAGAGGGTTAGGCAAAAATCCCAGTTAGGAAAATACATCGATTTATTCAACACAACACTATATACACACTCTAGAAACACCTTAATCCTAAACGTCCAAATGAGGGTACACAAGAAACAGCTGGCTGGAGGTCCAGTCACCATAACCACTAAGCCTAGTCAGCGCCAGGCCGTCACTATTCCACTACCAACCTCATTTCTTATTTTCTCACTCATCCCACAGCACCCTGACCATGTCAGAGCCTAGGTGGGCATACAGGTAAGCCATAGAACAGCCTATGGCTTGGTTTAGCTAAACAAATGGAGTACACAACTACAAACTTAGCTTAAATACACAGCATCTCCACACCACGCTGACTCCACGTGACTGGCCTAGCCACGCTTACTCCGCATACCCAAACACCCTTGGAAAATAAAACCCTAGCAGGATTTCTTTATAATTACAGTTAGAGTACTTTACAGTGCCCCTAAATGCACATTATGAATTATAAAATTATTCTTTACAATTATAACGTTCATATTATTATATCACACTTCTCCACTACATGTACATTACAATGTAATGCAGAACCCTGCATAACAGTTTATAAATTATTATTGAAGAATTGAGACACTTATGCAAAATATGGGAATCTATTGAACAAACGTTTCGCCACGCAGTGGTTTTATCAGTCTAATACAAAGCAGAAGGGTATAAGGAGAGGAGGAGTTTGAGGTAATCAGTCCCTCAGCCTGGAGTCCAAGTATTCATTCCATCAATCTTGTAGAATGTACAGCATAGGGTCGTAACAGTGGCTTATATACTGAGTCAGGTGAGGCGAAGCAGGAGGAGGCGGGGCATAGTGGAACCATCACAGTCAAGTAGGTCTTGTCAAAGGTTGGGGCAAGTGCTGAGATTTCTTTGTATCGAGATCCTGATGAGCGTGTCACTTGTAGACACTGCATCAGCACATAAATTATTATAATACGGGGGGGAGCGGCTAAACCTGCGCTGTGGGAGGGGATGGAAGGTATTCATACTATTCAGGGAACGAAGCAACAGATCCCAAACCCCTAAAATCAGCGTTTAAGGACCTCCCTTGAGGGGGACGTTTTTAAAACCTTCCTTAGATGATACAGTGAAAGAAATGTTTTCCCTACTGATGCATACAATATGTAGAAGTTACATGTTGTAAACGTATAGAAGTGCAAACTGTTAAGTTTTAAATCTCGACTCATTTAAGTTTTATGTAAATTAGGAAATAAAACAAACTGAAAGGGAAAAAAAAAAAAAAAAAAACAAAACCCTTTGGGGTTTAAAAAAAGA
>NW_026467074.1:0-14539 GCF_026875155.1 Cherax quadricarinatus
ATTTTTTAAAGAGATAAATTAAAAATATTAGTTAAGGGTTTTCAAAGTTCCATTTTGCATTCCTTAAAAACCCTTGAAAAAAACCTCATCAGGACCCGGCGACTTATTTTGCTTCAGTCTGTCTATCTGCTTCACAACCATCTCACTATGACTGTGATGTTACATAATTATCTTCTAGCCACAATAAAAATTAATTACTGGAAAAATTGTTAGTGTCTTCCTGTGAAAAACTGAGAGAAAATAATTTTTTAAATTCGAGCACTTTTCATTCTCTTTGTCAGTAAGATGCCCATAGTTATTTTTAAGGGGACCTATTTTAATCTCAAAACTTTTGTTCCTATAGACCTGGAAAAAACTCTTGGGTTATTTTTTAGAATCCCTAGCAACTTTAATTTCATAGTCCCTTTTAGCTTTCTTTTACCTTTTTAATGTCCCTCTTAATGTCAATATACTGATTCATAAGATGACCCTCACCTCTTTTGATTGCCTAAAAATTTCCCTTTCTTATCCCTAGTAGATATTTAGCCTATTATTCATCCATTTTGGGTCATTTCTATTTAATCAAATTTCTTTAAAAGGGATAAAGTTCTTTGAGCAGCATGTATGTGTTCAAAAAAACTGTCATATTGATAGCTCTCTTTGTTACCCCAGCAACAGATGATAAGTGTTCTCAAAGGGCCCATCGTAATCTGCTAAGCGAAAATCTGGGACTGTTACTGAGTTATCGCTACTATCGTACTTCCATTTCAATGCTAAATGTAATTGATTTGTGGTCGCTAGCACCCAATTCCTCTGAAATTTATAAATTATTAACAAGGGATTCTTGTTTGCCAAAAACTAAGTCAAGCAGGTTATTTCCCCTTGTAGGTTCTGCACAAACTGCTTCAAAAAACAATCCTGAACTACTTCTAAGAAGTCGTATAAATTCTAAATTCCCAGTCAAGAAATTCCAATCAATATGACTAAAGTTAAAGTTCCTAGAATTACTACATTATCGTGCCTTGTGGCCTTAACATTTTCCCCCCATAGTAGTCTCCCTTGGTCCCTATCTAAGTTTGGGGGACGGTATATACTCCTAAAATCAGTTTTTCATGCCCCTCTGAAAATTCTATCCATCAGACTCTGTATTGTGTTTCTTCAGATTAATACCCGTTTTTTTTACAAATTCAAGCGATCTCGGACATACAATGCCACCCCACCCCCTTCCCGATACTTCTATCTACTTGGAACAATTTAAAACCCTGAATGTGACATTCCGCAACGCATTTCCCGACTTTTTGAATTAAACCACGTCTCAGTTAAGGCAAATACATCAATGTTACCTGCACTAGCAATAATCTCAACTCGTCCATCTTATTCCTAGCACTACGGCTATTAGCATAATAAACTTTGAAAGACTCTCTTTTCTCTTTACCCTTCCTGCTCATTTCTGTTTTTTCTACTAAACCTATTACTGCCCTTTTATCACCTAATGTCACTGGCTTTTCAATATCTACCTCTTTTCTGCTTATTACTAGTTCCCCTAGAACTCTAATATTACTACACGGGGACTTCACTGTTTTCCTCCCAAAAACCCCAATACCACTAACTATTCCTAGTTTAAAGTCCTAACAGCTCCTCCACTGCAGTTGTCAGTGCTCCCACCCCGAGCCTAGATAGTGAACCCCATCCCTGGCATACATGTCATTTCTGCCATAGAAGAGGTCCCAGTTGTCAATGAATGTTACCGCATTTTCCTTACAGTATTTGTCCAGCCAGCAATTGACACCAATTCCCCTGGACAACCATTCATTTCCAACTCCTCCTTGGGGAAAATAACACATAGACAGGGTTCCCACCCTTCCTCCTAATTATTTCTTTTGCTGACCTTACCTGCTAATCGGTCTTCCAATACTACGTCTGCCACATGTTGCCTCAGCACTAGACAATAATAGGATTGCTCCCATTACCTCTCATAAATGTCATCCAACGGCTAACAATATCCTCCATCCCGCCCCAGGAAAGAAACTCCTGTCTCCTACTCCTGTCCTTCAAGCAGAACTCCCTTTTCCATATACCTAACTTGGCTATCCCCAACAACAACAATATTCTTACCTTTCTTGGTGTCGTTCGTCGTGACGTTCCCAGTAGTCGACTCACATTCGTCCGGGTAGCACGGAGAAAGCATTAGATGTTTCCACAAAAAGTTTCCACAGCAGTCTCTTTTTCTTCATCGTTCTACCCTTTTCCATTCGTCTTCTTGATCGTCAACTTCGTTCCCTGCTGTCCAGCCACTGACCAGTTTCCTTTCTTGACCTGAGGGCTCAAAACAGAGGAATACTAGGGTCTTCTTGTTTTCCTCAGTCAGTCGCCTAATCTCCATTTCGCCCAAACCTCAATTCTTCCATAAGCTGTTGGGAAAGTTGCTCGATGGAGGGCATCTTGCTTCAATTTCGAGAGCGCGCCCAAAAAGGTCTTCACAGAGCTAAGTACACGTCACCCTCAACTTTATTCCGAAACGTTTCGCCTACAAACCCTTTTTCAAATCGAATACAGAAAGAAAGGCAGGAACAGTAGAGATGTTCCTGCCTACTTTCTGTATTCGACTGAAGAAGCCTACTGTGTAGGCGAAACGTTTCGGAATAAAGTTGCCTATCTGTTGCTTACGTTCTTACCTAACAACCTGCTCGGTATTGTATACCAATTTGTGTTAGGGCCAGCAGGCCTGCTGCAAGTGTTCCTCACTTGCTTATGTTATGTATTAATACTAAATACTCACCATAGTATTGCACCACCTCACTATGAGCCCCCCACTCATATATACCCCTCTGTTTCCTGTCCTGTTTGTAAATGCTCTGACAAAGCTCCTGGAGAGCGATACGTATGCCAAAATAAGTGTCACATTAGTTTGCAATTGTGTCCATCTGACTTTACACTTGATTTTGTCTCTTCTAACTCCTTGTTGATCTCATCATCATCTTGACTCCTCCTGTCACTTAAGAACTGAAGGTGATCTAAATCAATGCTGTCTTTTGCTTGCTTTGTTTATGTTTACCAGTTGGTGATAAGGCTTTCCTGTGTTTGTCACATCAACCACACGCTACTGTGTACATAAGAAACATAAGAATGTAGGAACACTGCAGAAGGCTTACTGGACCATACGAGGCAAAGGTCCTTATCAATACTGATTCTACCTTAATGATAATCAGAAATAACTCCCCGTACCCTTGAAACCAATCAAACACCAGCCCCTCCACTCAATATCTTTGTCCAGTCTCTCTTAAAGCTACCATTGACGTCCTAACCTACATTCTGCCCACTGGGAAGACTGTTCCACGACATCTACAACTCTGTTAGAAAACCAGTACTACCTATGTCTTTCTAAATCTAATTGTATCCACTTAATCCATTATTCTGAGTTCTTACCTGGTTCGACAACTCAGTACTTTATAATGTCTCCCTTGTTATGCCCGTCATCCACTTTACATTCAATGAATATCTACTCATTCTACGCCTCTCCACGAGAGTGGGATTTATGGCTTATGGCTTTCTTCATACGGGAGGTTCCTTACACATGTAGATCATTTTAGTCATTATTCTCTGTTTGTTCTCAATGAGTCTATGTCCATCATGTAGTAAGGGTGGACCAAAATGAGCAGCATAATCCGAAATGAGTGCCTCACTAGTGATGTACAAGAGCTGCAAATTACTTTTGGGATCTTTCTGTTACTTTTACTTCTTGAGATAAATCTCAAGTTAATTGTTTGGCCTTGTTCCGCACCACTGAGGCACTGCTGTCTTGGCTTTAGATTTCTGCTTACCTTTAATCCCCAAGTCTTTTTCACATTCTGTTTGACCAAGCTCTACACTTCACCTAGATTTATTGCTTCGAGGGTTATTTTCATTACCAAGGGCATGTACCTTACACTTATCCACATTAAACTTCATTCTGCATTTCTCAGGACAAGTCATTAATTTGTTAAATCGTCCTGGAAGTTCATTGATATCCTCTCAGAGTGAATTATACGGCCTATCTTTGTTCTTCTCAAACTTACTATGTTACTAGTAATCCCTTCATCAAGGTCCATTAATGTAAATTATGGAACAAGAGGAGTGCCTAAAATGATCCTTGTGAACGCCACTACGTGACTAATCCCATTCAGATTCACTCCCTTTAATGGTACTCTCTGCTTTATATTGGTACGCCATGCTCCAATCCATGCTAGAACTTTACCTCCTATACCTTGAGCTGCCAACTTTTCATAGAGTCTTTGTGAGGTACTCTGTCGAATGGCTTTAATATAATCCAAATAAACAATTTCATATTCCTTATCACTGTCACTGCCTTCATTGTTCCATTTGATGAACGTCAGTAAGTTTTGTCAGGCAGGAACGAACCTATTCGGAACATCCATGCTGAGATTCATTTTCAAGATATGATCTTCAAGGTGACTTCTGTTAATGTCAGCTATAATTGATTCTAAAAATTGCCACCTATAGATGTCAGGCTTATTGGACGGTAATTTGAAGGAGTGGACTTATCCCCTGTTTTGAAATTATAGGAACCACAATAGCATTTCCACATCTCTGGTCAACACTGGTAAGGATGGGACGATTGATTACACTCGGTAATGGCTGACTAAGCTCCATCTTGCATTCACCTTAAGTACCTTGGAAAACTACTATCGGTGTCCGGGGACTTATTTTGTTCAGTGGATATATCTGTTTAATAACCATGTCCCTCGTGACAGTAATATTCGTTAACTTTGAAATTATCAGGATCTAAATTATAATTGTTTTTTACTGGAATCTAATTTTCATTTCTGTGTAAAAACTGACAAAATATAGTCAATTAATATTAGGAAACACATTTCAGTTCATTATCCGTCAGTGTCCAATTCCCAGATTTCTGAGTCCTACTTTTTCCTTCACTTCGTCCTATACACTTGTAAAAAGAAACCCCTTTGGATTAGTCTTTGATTCATTAGCAACTCTAATCTCTAGTCACGTTAGCCTTTCAATCAGCTTTTTGACCTTCTCTTTTAGCTGAACAATTTTGGTCAGTAAGGTGAACACTCTCCTCTTCTGATGCGCCTATATATTCCCCCATTTATTCCCTAATAGATGCTTTAGCCTCTGGTTTACCCATTTGGGATCGTTATTATTTGACTTATTTCTCTCTGGGGAATGTATATTTTACTCTGGGTACTGTGTACTTTATTAAGAAAAACAATCATAAAAGCAGGACCCCTTAATATCTTAAGTATGAATATGATGTGATGGCACATTGTGTAGGGCATCTGGGTGGATTTGCGTACTCCTTGCCTCTCAAGTAGATTGGAGTGAGGCTTGCAACCACTGTCCATCTTCGAGGAAAGGATTCAATACACTTTCTAGCATGGTCTTAAGAATGAGAGTCATTTTTCTTGAGTTTCAGACTGCTGATGGCTGGGGAGCATATCAGGCGATGTAGGTTAATTTTGGGATTGACAGGCACCTGACGAGTAGGTATAGTAGGTGTCCAATAGGTAAAACTTGCGATTTTTTGTCTTAAATAAGCAATACCTCGTCCGATTGAATTCTTATCATCAGGTTCACTTCATCTGCAAACAGGGGACATTTATCAGGTATTTCTTCTGCCATGTCGTTACATATATCTGAAACAGCACCGGTCCTTGGGGTCTCACCCCTCTGAAACCCCGATCGTAACAGGCACCCACTCTGATACTCGGGTACTTGTGTGTGTCTCAACATATTTGTGGTTTGCAGTGGTAGAGTCATAGGCTCATGCGCCCCGCTCTTCCTGTTTGCTAATAGGGCCTCTCTCTCCCTGCTCCAGTGCTTTTCGAACCTATCTTAAAACTATGTATGGTTCCCCGCCTCACCTACGTCACTTTCTAGGTATTCCCGGCCTGACTACTCTAAGACTGAAGAAATGCTCAAAATCCCTTTGAATCTTTTGATTCTTCGTTCCAATAGTGACCCTTTGTTTTGTGTCCCTCTCTAGAACATCTTGTCTTTGTCAAACCTTGTATATTCTGCGCAGTATTTTACATGTCGTTATCATTTTTCTCTGCGCTCTGTCTTCAGTGTCGTCTGCGTCATTTCCTTTAACCTTTTATTCGTGGGACAATTCCCACTTAGTTGCAAAACCTGTTTGCACTTTCTCTTTATTTCTTGGACGTGCTTGACCATGTGTCGTTCCAAAACTGGGTACTGCATTAATCCAGTATGGGCTGACATATTATGGTGTTACGTGTGTGTGTGTGGTGTGTGTGTGTGTGTGTGCGTGTGTGTTGTGTTGTGTGTGGGTGTGTGTGTGAGTGGTGTGTGTGTGTGTTTGTTGTGTGTGTTTGTGTGTGTGTGTGGGTTTGGGTTGGGTGCGGTGTTGTATGTATGTGTGTACTCACCTAGTTATACTCGCCTATTTTGGCATTGACGGGGGTGGTTCATAGCGCTCTGATCCCGCTTCTTCTGTGGTCGCCACTAGGTCAGTCTTTCCTTATTCCAAGAGCTTGTA
Source organism: Cherax quadricarinatus (assembly GCF_026875155.1). Classification (NCBI taxonomy): domain Eukaryota; kingdom Metazoa; phylum Arthropoda; class Malacostraca; order Decapoda; family Parastacidae; genus Cherax; species Cherax quadricarinatus. The sequence goes on from NW_026467074.1 coordinate 6,500, forward strand.
TCGTACCTTCTTAAAGATGTGAATGGAATTTTGCCTCCACTGCATCCCTAGTCAAATTATTTCTAATTCTGACAATTCTATTACTGAAGAACATACTTCTACATCCTTGTGACTCGTCTGGGAGTTTTCAACATCCAATTCGTGACACCTCGTTGCTGTGTCCCATTCTTTGGAATTTCTGTCCTGCCCACCTTGTCAATTCTCTATTATTTTAGGTGTTGTTATTATGTGTTCCCTATCCCCGCTGTCCTCCAGTATTCATCAGGAGATTCCTTTAACCTCCTCATAGGGCAGAGAACCTTTAACTCGGGGACTGAGGATGCTGCATACTCCAGTTGGGCCTGACGAACACATATTGTGTCTTGAATGGTTTCTTACATAGTATTGAAACGATAGTATTCAGGTTTGCATGGGCCCATAATCTGCAGCTATAATATGGTTGATGTTGCTTAAGATGTGCCCGGTTTGAACTCACCCAAGTTCCTTTTTTCTTGATAGATATAATCCTTTTGCCCCCGTTAGTTTAATTAAAAAAAAAATCGGACCGAAATGTCGTCGTAAGCTTCTCTCTTTTATGTGCGGGTTATTAGTGTACCCGTTGTAATGTACTCCGTCTTGAGGTCTTCTTTTGCCATTCCCCATTCTTTTGATTTCTTGCCTGGGTTACAACTCCCAGTAGCCATCAAAATTACCATACAACGGGGCGGGATTTGAACCCGCGGTTCAGAGAGTCTCAAAATCCAGACCGTCGCGATAAGCCACTGGACCAGCTAGCCACAATTAAGATTCGTCCAACCTTGGTTTATTTCTACACCCTAGGAAGGTTAGCATAGGCGCCACTGTGACACATATGCATGTTTTTGACAGACGAATCTCCAGCTACGTGAACCCGTCGACGAATTCTAGCTAAGTCCTCTCACGACCGTCAACATGACGGCAGTGTCGGTGTTCAAATACCGCCCGTTGGTATGGATGTTTGCAATCGTGTACAATTACGATTTCGTGAGGTCTGTTGTACGGCAGTGAAGGACTTGAGCCTGAGTTCGTCACTGCACGCTAGCTGGAGATTCGTCTGTATTAAACTTGCATTTGTGGTCTCAGTGGTGCTGTGCTATTGGGCTACACCTTTCTATGTGTAGAAATATTACCTAGTTAGGACAGAATCTTATTAGTTGGCTAGCTGGGTCCAGTGGCACGCGACGGTCTGGAGTTTTGAGACTCTCTGACCGCGGGTTCAATACCGCCCGATGGTTGGTTTGTTTGCAATCGATGTCAGTACGATTTTGTGAGTCAAGTAGCAATCTTCTGTTTGGCCTTCTTACCAGTGGTCCAGATTCTTTGTATCCTACGTGTTTAAGTCTGCTTGAATTCTCTGAATTAGCTTCTCAGTATGTCTACAAACAAGGACTCTCTGAAATCCACCCCTTCCGTTATGTCATTTCTCAATACGAGAAAAGATCATCGGCGCCCTTAGACTGTCCCTTGTGGAGCCCCGCTTTTTCCCATTCGGATACGAACCTGTCAAGAAACTTCACCCGTTGTTTCCTTCCTGTTAGGTAATTCCGTGTGTGGTGTGTGTGTGTGTGTGTGTGTGTGTGTGTGTGTGTGTGTGTCGTGTTGGTGTGTGTGTGATGTGTGTGTGTGTGTGTGTGTGTATGTGTTGTGTGTTGTGTTGTACGTGCACGATCTCTCTCAATGTGTTGCTCTTTACAGAAAACATGTGTGTTGAAAGGTTTTCAGTTTTTACGCATTGATTAAATATCTTATACTCTCCACCGAAGGTGTGATCCAACGCAGCTTCTTATACGCACTGGACAGTAGTATTTTTTAAAGAAGAAAGGTTCCTGTTTCGAATACTCCAACCAAACTCAGTTGATATCTTTCCTGCGGATAAAACTCTCTTGAAGCTTTCGTATTCACTCGAGAGACTTGTCACCAGTAATCCCTAACACAGAACACGAGTTGCTTCTATAATTAAGGAAGTATGTACTCCGCATGCTTGATCTCCATGAAATAGAAACAACTACTGATATAAGATATCAGTTAAGATAGAGAGGGACTGAGCGTTGGTGTTTATTAGATACGAGTAAAATAATTTCGAGGAGTCAGCTACAACACGAACGAGATTTACAGAAACCTGACCTATGGAAACCTATGCAGTGGTGTTAGTATTTATTCACCGGTACTTTTATGTGAATGAAATATTGAAAAAAAGAAAATATTTATTTTTTTATAAATTGCGAGTATAGTATTACTTATATCTTTAGTAAAAGATGTTGCAACATCACTGAACAATATTATCATGTTAATATACAGTTGTTTGCAAGGTGTGTCATTAAAACTAAATTGTCCTGTTCACCTGTGACGTATATCTGTAAACTAAAAAATTACAATAAAAAAACATTATTTAACATATATATCTCTCTCACACCCTGTTTTTTTATTGCTTCGCCTTCTTGGAAGATTGACGTAATTAGGAAACAAGTTAGGTAAGGTTGTGTGGTCAAGACAATGACGCAATTTACATGAACCACCTGTTCATTGTTTCTGTGTTCTTCTCTCCTATCTTCTCCTTCTCTCTCTCTTCGCCCTCCTACCTTAACCTTCCTCTCTTCTTCCTTTTTTCTTAATATTTCTATGTTTATATAATAAAGAAAATCACTTGTATTTAGATGTTAAGATATCTAATGGAGGAAAAAGCTTTGTTTTATTTTATTACTTATGATTTGGTATAATTATATTTAAATACATCATAAAATGATTAATAAGCATACGTGGTGCCTTCTGATATTATTTTTTTAAATATTTGACAAACGACTGCCCAAGAGCTATGAAAACTTGAATGAAAGGATCCATGAGCTGGAGCTCATCGACTTTTTTGGGTTTGGGATAGAGTAGCATCAGAGTTAGGTTCAAGGCTGGAGCTGCGCCTCTTCTTCGTTCCATCAATGGCTGAGATTTCATTTAGGTATCTCTGCTCAACACTTCAAGAGATAACCTTACATGCGTCTTCGTCGAGTGAGATGCCCGATTATTATTTTAATCAAGAGGGAAGCGCTCTAACCGTATAATATAAGCCGCTTGTGGGGGGTGGATGGAAGGTATCAGGCTGAATTTTAGGGAACTGTATAGCTCAGATCAGTTCCTGATCAAGAGCCCTCACCAGCATCAAGGAACCTTCTTGAGCGAGAAGCCGCAAGGTACTTACGCCTCACTGAGCACACCAGGAGAAAACCAGCTGGTAAAAACCCTGCAGATGGTGTCACAGTTGAAGTGCCAGAAGAATGGAAATCGTAAGACCGACTATCGACAGTTCTTCCACACATTGGAAGCATGACAACAGTATTCCATTGCAACTCGCTCCAGTCAACACAAGTGAGTATTTTTTCCACAACACCCTGGTAGCAGGACGGTCTCTTATGTACAAATCATCCAGTACCACGAAACGTGAGAGGACAGATTCTTCTGCTTCAAAATTCTCTAGGGTACATTTGATAGTCTTCTGATACGGCAAGCTTCTAACCTCACTCGTTTGAAAGTCTTTTCATACAATACAGCCTCCAGTACCCATATAAGGGAGTCTCTAGTTACTACATTCCACCTCTAACAAACTGGTTGTCGAGAGAATTTTTCCACTCAGGATGGCTGTATACGGTCATAATAATTCGACACAAACTCACTAAAATGGATTTAACAACTAGGAAAAATTTACAATAGAAAGAGATTGTGTACATCCAGAAGAGAGGAATAAAAACGAAGTAATACAAAAATAATTTTCTTTAATATTTATCAAATTAAATATATTTTGTAATTATTGTCAGGAACACTTAAAGCTAACAGTACTTTCTTTCTTTATATTTAAATTAATGATGTGTTATAATTACAAATGTTGATTTATCTGTAAGTTTAACATGGAGATCATTTAATAACAATGGGATCGTTCAACATGCCCAATCCTTCTAGGGCAGGGTAGGTGCCTGAGCAGAGCTTGCAGCTTACCAAGACTGGCCTATCCCATTCCATTAGCCTACTTGGGGGTTGGGATGGCATACCAGAGAGGCTAGCCTTCCCTACGAGCCCGTGAGGCGGGGAATATGGCTAGGCCCGGGGACAGTTGGTCCCGACGATGAGGAGATACTTGCACCTCCTCCTATGTGATGAATGGTTTGAAAAACCGACAAGTTGAAGATTGAGACACTTATGCAGCATATGCGGAATCTTTATTCTGGTATTATCGTTTCGCCACTACAGTGGCTTCATCAGTCAAATTACTAAAGATGAAGGCGTTAAGAGAGGAGGAGTATGAGGTAATCAGTCCCTCAGCCTGGAGTCGATGTGTTCAGTCCATCAATCTTGTAGAATGTACAGCATATGGCCGTACACGTGGCTTATATACTGTAGTGAGGTACTTCGACTAGTGGATGGTACCACTATGATCCCGCCTCCGTCTGCTTCAAGTCACTCATACAGTATATAAGCACACGGTCTACGGCCCTATGCTGTACATTCTACTGATTGATGGAATGAAAACACATCGACTCCAGGCTGAGGGACTGATTAACCTATACTCCTCCGCTCTTACGCCTTCATCTTTGTATTGGTGATGAAGCCACTGTGTGGCGAAAATTTTCCTGAATAAAGATTCCATATGCTGCATAAGTGTCTCAATCTTCAACTTGTCGGTATTTCAAACCATTCATCACAACTGTCAGACACTGCAGCATCATGGGATCTTCTTACAAAGAATTCTTCAACGCTTGTCCAACCTTTGGACAAAGACCTACTTCGACTAGTGGATGGTACCACTATGATCCCGCCTCCGTCTGCTTCAAGTCACCTCACTACAGTATATAAGCCACGTCTACGGCCCTATGCTGTACATTCTACAAGATTGATGGACTGAACACATCGACTCCAGGCTGAGGGACTGATTACCTCATACTCCTCCTCTCCTTACGCCTTCATCTTTGTATTGGACTGATGAAGCCACTGTGTGGCGAAACGTTTCCTGAATAAAGATTCCCATATGCTGCATAAGTGTCTCAATCTTCACCTCCTCCTATGGAAGACATTAGTCTGAGATACTCCCGAGAAAGGGAGCCAAGGCCGGGCCACTACTTGGAAAAGGCCCGGGCCGGGAGAGTACCGGCGAATCAACAAGAAGAAGAATAACAATGTCAGGATATGAATTCTGTCACCACGGTGACTACACCAATAATTCATACCATAAGATCAATCACAATGTTCGCTACAAGAATATTCACACTAAACCACATCGTGAGTAACGAGTTCCAGAGTACACGAGAAACACTTAATCTGTTTCACCTACAGGCCAGTGTTACGACATAGGAAATACGTCATCCAAGACAGGAACAGATGTGCAGCAAAGAGCAACAAGCAGTTGAGATTGAGCGTCTAGAAGACAGCAGGCAAAACAGCTAGACAGAAGCCAGTCAATTAGACAGTGGTTAACAACTTAGCGGAAGAGAACTAATGATGCATGCATCTTGCAGTGAACGACCAGAGTCACTGGTCTTGCACGAGACAAAGATTGCATCTAGTCACATAGTCAAGTCATGGATCATGGATTCACATAACCTTTTACATCATCACATTCATGCCACAATTAAATGGTAACACATATTAACATTAATTTGATATCTTCGTTCTTTACACAGAAAAATATTTTTTTTAATGACTAATATATTAACATTATTAATATTAATACAACGTTAATAATAATGATTAACTGGGTGTTTGTTTTGGTTAATATTACACTTCCTCTGTCACCTGAATACTCACATGTCTGTGTGATATATACTACAACAGCCTCCAGTACACACAAGTACTGGAGGCTTATGATACTATACCCTCCAGTTCACACTTATACATCACTCTCAAATACTTTGGAACACAAGTGAGTCTCTTTTACTGCACTGTCCAGTACACATTTGGAAGTTGTGTAAGAATGGTATATAATACCGACAAGATGAAATTAAGACATATGTGCAACATCTGGGTATCTTTATTGTAGACGTTTCGCCAACCAGTGCTTCAGAATCTCCACGACTGCGGTGTTCTTCGCACCTACTCCTAGGTTGAGGGACTGATTACCTCATCTTCTGTATATAGTCCTACTGTCTTCAAGTTATGTCCTGGAATTTGTATTGATAAAGCCACTGGTTGGCGAAACGTCTACAATAAAGGTACCCAGATGTTGCACATATGTCTTAATTTCTTCACATTTGGAAGTCTTCTGATACAAACCTTCCAGTACACACACGTGGGAATCTTATGATGCAACACTCTAGTACACACGCAGAAGTCTTCTGATACAACGCAGTCTTATATAGGTGTTAGTCTTTTGGTACTATACCCAGAACACAAATAGAAGTGTATGACATACGTGGGACATTGTTCTTTTCTTGAGTTGCAGCACCAGGATGTACTCACACGGGGCCAGGAGCTACGACTCGACCCATGCAACCACAAACAGGCGAGTACACACAAACACATACACACACACACACACACACACACACACACACACACACACACACACACACACACACACACACACACACACACACACACACACACACACACACACAGTGGAGACAGGAAGGACTCTGGGAAGACAGGACAGAGGGGGACACCAGCAGGGAATACACCAACAAGTGCTGGATGACATACACACAACTGAGGAGGAGGTGAAGAAGCTGCTAAGTGACCTTGATACCTCAAAGGCAATGGGACCGGACATCTCCCCGTGGGTCTTTAGAGAGGGAGCAGAAATGCTGTGTGTCCCATTAACTACGATCTTCAACACATCCCTTGAAACTGGGCAACTACATGAGGAATGGAAGACAGCAAATGTAGTTCCCATTTTTCATTCGTCTCTCGACCTGCGGGGAGAGAGGACGCTTCTACAGGTTCTCTTGCACGCCACCTGGTGAGGAAAACATAGCATTAGCACCAAGATGGCGGACCGACTGTACCGGCGCATAAATACTGTCTGCATTGAGCTGGTTAGGGGATCTTTAAGCAACGCCACGATGAACGTTCTCCTGCCAAGCATTATCAGGGACTGTTATGGCATCCCCAATGAAGAGCTGTATGGTGTGGCACTGAATGGTATGTCAAGGGTCTTCGTGAAGTTCATGAGGGCTGACTTCTACTCTACCATCGTCGACGAATTTCAAGAAAGGCGGATGAGTATCAATTCGGCAGTGGAAGTATGCTTGCATGATGTGTCTAAGTATTTTACTTGGGTGAAGGTAAGGAATGTACCTTTTGAGGCAACAACATACAGCCTACAAGATGTGTTCAGTGGTTATGGGACTGTACACTCGACGAGCATGGGAATGTGGAGGGACGGCCCTGATGAGGGGATGCCGGAAGGATCCTTTACACTGAAAATGACCCTGAGGAGGCCGATACCATCATATGTTACATTGCATAACCATAGAACACAGGTTTTTGTACACTATGCGGGGCAGAGGAAAACGTGCCGTTTATGTGACTCTTATGAACACATGGTGGCACAATGCCCCAGGAGACAGGGCCCTAGGCGTCAGGAGACAGCTTCTGTGGATACGCCATTAGAAGCCGCGGACGTTATGACGGGTGAAGTGGAAACGCCGGGTACAGTGCCTATGGAGTGAGGAGGTCGACAGAGCAGAGGTGGTTTTGGAGACGTGTGTTACACTACCAGTGGAAACGGGGGGGGGGGAGGGAATATCGCTGTCAGACAGACCGTTAGATACTACAGAGTCAGCTCAGGACGGGATTTTGGAGGCTGTGCTGAAGGATTTTTTGGAAGAGTCGGAGCATGGTGTGGGAAAGTGATGTGAGGTCAGGTGATGACAAGGTGATGGATGAACAGAAGCAGGGTAAGGAAGACTTGAGTGAGGTTCGAAAGGAGTGCAATGTGGTGGTGGAGGTCCATCAAGAAGATGTGTGTTGCAGAAGAAATGTGTGTAAGGGTAGCTCCAGCAAGAGATCAGCGAGGGCATCAGACAGGACGAAGTCCCCACACCA
>NW_026467075.1:0-13170 GCF_026875155.1 Cherax quadricarinatus
TCCCCCTTAAAAGTTTTTGAGGTGGTCGTCCCTCAGTCTGGAGAAGAGCAGTTCCCCAGTATGAAACAATAGGAAAGGTGACGGATGGGCTTTTAATAGCGCCAAGAGGTGAGACGTAGGCCACTAGGGAGGTAAAAAACTCAATGTTGAGAAGTCAGGTCCCTCTCAAATCCAGCCCCTCTCACTAGTAGAAGTTGTCGAAGTTGATTGCAGGTCTGTACCAAGATACCCTTGTTTTTGCAGTGTCTGACAGATTGAACATTAAAATGGTATTAAAATACCGACAGGTTGTTAGGAAAGACACATATGCTCTTGGTTTAGAAAGACACGTAAGCAAACACTATAACAATTTATTAGAAAACGTTTCGGTCCTGGGACCTTGATCAAGGTCCCAGGACCGAAACGTTTTCTAATAAATAGTTATAGTGTTTGCTTACGTGTCTTTCAAAACCAACTTGTCGGTATTTTTATTACCAAGGTTTAACCACATATGCTCTTCTCCAGACTGAGGGACTGACCACCTCAAAACTTTAAGGGTGATGGACTGATTACATCGTCTTCAAGTATCTTCTGCTTCTATCAACTTTTCTGTACTTGACTGAAGAAGCCTACTGTGTAGGCAAAACCCTTTCACAATAAAGATACCTAACTGTTGCATATGTGTCTTACCTAACAACCTGTCGGTATTTTATACCTTTTTAAATTGTTCAATCTGTCAGACACTGCAACACAAGGGTATCCTGGTACAGACCTGCAATCAACTTCGACAACTTCCACTAGTGAGAGGGGCTGGATTTGAGAGGGACCTGACTTCTCAACATCTGAGTTCTTACCTCTCCTAGTGGCCTACGCCCTCACCTCTTGGCGCTTAAAAAGCTCCATCCTGTCACTTCTTCTCCATATTTTTTTCATACTATGGAACAATGCTCTTCTCCAGACTGAGAGACTGACCCCCTCAAAACTTTAAGGGTGATGGACTGTTTACATCGTCTTCAAGTATCTTCTGCTTCTTCAACTTTTCTGTACTTGACTGAAGAAGCCTACTGTGTAGGCAAAAACGTTTCACAATAAAGATTACCTAACTGTTGATATGTGTCTTACCACACATAGGTATTAATGAAGGGATATTAAAAGGTCTTGAGGATATCTCTCCAAGAGAGAACCCGCAGTAAAAGGATTTAAATTAGATATGTTTAGATTTATAAAGGACGTAGGAAAGTATTGGTTTGGAATAGGGTAGTTGATGAGTGGAACAAGTCTACCAGTTGGGTTACTGAGGTTAGGACTTTGGGTAGTTTCAAATTTAGGTTGGAAAGTATATGAGTGGGAGGGGTTGGATTTGAGTGGGACTTGCACATCAGAGCTTATTCTTGGGTAGCATTGAAAATTGGGTTGGTCAAATGTTTGTAGTGGGATGAATTGTAAAGGACCTGCCTAGTATGGGCCAACAGGCCTGCTGCAGTGTTCCTCCTTTCTTATGTTCTTAATTTGAGAAGGACTGGTAAGATATGAGTCAGTAATGTTTTCACTTTTAATATCTATCGCGTGGTCAGTAGTCGTAAGGTTACAGCGGAAAATAATGGGTCCACTGGAAGTGGGAAAATGACGCATTCAATTTAGAACTGAACTGTACCTAAGAACATCTGAGCAGTAGGCCTGATGCAGGAATATATAGGAAAATTCAAACAAAATATATAGAATGTAAACATACCATGATTGAGAAGAGAGGCAGCAAAGTATGCCGGGTTAGTAGAGTAAAAATTCCTTGAATGATGAAAAGTCCCCGAGCTCTGCTCTATAAAAGTCTGGAGGTCAGATGATAACTTGACAGGTCATACCTTCACCTCACTTGCTCAACTTAAATGCATGTGACAGTTATGAAACTCTTGTTGTCCTATATGTTTTTCTCCTTAGTAAATTTACTAATGAAAATATTGAGAATATGTAGTACAGCATATAAAACGAATATAAACTTACCATGACTGAAAAGTGTGGCAGTAAGTAGAAGAGTTTGCAGAGGTAAAATATTTTCGACTGAGACAAAAGAGATTCAGCTGTATATAAAGGGTCTGGAGGTCGGTGAAAACTTGACGGGTGATGCCTTCACCTTACTTGATCAACTTAATTTTCTTTCCCGACAGTTTTGAACTTTGTTCTGCTATTTATTTTCATCCTTATTAAATTTACTAATGAAAAAAATTGAGAATATATAATACAACAAATAAAAAGAATATTAAAATTACCATTGTTAGAAGTGTGGCAGCTAAGTAAATGAGTTAGTAGAGGCAAAAGTTTCGTGATTGATGACATGAGCAGATTTGTGTTGTATATGGAAGTCTGGAGGTTCTGTGATAACATGACAAGTTGTCCCTTCACCTCACTTGCTCAACTAGTTACAACTGACTATTATGAACTCTTGTTCTGCTATTTATTTTCTCTTTAGGAAATGTACTAATGAAAAGATTAAAAGGTGGAGCACTGCATCAGACCTACTGGCCCATGTTAGGCAGGTCTAACTCACACCCACTCATAATATAAGAAAGGAGGAGCTCTGAAGCAGGTCTACTGAAACATGATTGGTAGGTCAACTCACACCCAGTCATAAGAACATAAGTTATGTGTCTCCTTTAGGTGACGTGTCTGACCTCAGTAGGTCAAGGCATTGGCTTAAACCGGTGGGAGAATAGGACCTGCCTCGCATAGGCCATTAGGCCTGTTGCAGTGTTCCTTCTCAATGTAGAATCGCTGTGGCTTGGAGTCTAAGAAGACATCAATCACATTCGAATTGATCTCCAGCTGAATTTTACCAGCAAGATAGTCTGTATTTTTAGTATTACTTATATTTACTTTTGGAGTCTTACCATCTAGTCTTATAGTGCATAGCCGACCACCCATGTGAACAGTTACAGGCTTGGCATCATATGCGCATTGATAACCTACACCATCAAACATCAATTCTTGAGTGGACACACCTAGTTTAACACGGTGCGTCTCACCGGCAATGTTGAATTTCCTGTAGTCTTCTCCAATTTTCATTGGGAGCACGTACTTTCCCTCGTCAAAGATAATGTTACACTTCCCGTCTCCATATGTTACTGTACGAGGATCGTTCCAATCCATAAGAATCACAGCATGTTCTCCATAGGTTCGGATCTCTCGTGAAACACCATCAATCTCAATGGACTTTGTTTCAGGTGTACCAGCTATCCGATCTTTAGTAGTTAGGAGATGTAGATTACGTTTTCCAGTCAACTGCTCTTGCAGTGCATACCCACGATAATACTGTGAGTCACATTTTGCCATTTTAGCTTTTCTCAATTCGTTATTTTCTAATTCTTGTCTTCCTCTCTTTCTTCCCATGTCTCGTGATTCAGGGCCTACAGTGAATTCCATTGAATCCCCTCGTCTTAATCCAGGAACAGCAGGACATGGTTCCAAGCGAGGGATGGTTGAACCCACGGTATTGGTGGATGCAATACCAGCATTACCAAGCCGACTAACAGCTGTTCGATTTCCGGAGTCAATGGTACTTGAAATAGGAACTTTAAGATGCACAGCATCACCAAAACCATGACGAGGAGCTTGCTTCACATTTTTGTTGAGCTCTACACAAGGCCGCAAAAGATACTCTGGGTCAAAGATGGGACTTATGGGCCGCGAAACTAAATCCATCAGCCCTTTAAGCTCCAGCTCCTGATAAAAAAAGATTTGAGTATAAGTACACAATTCATCACATTAACTGAACATCTGAACTCACAAATATGTGGATGGAAAGAATGTAATGATGAAGGAATTACTAGTGATATGAGCAAATTCGCCGATGACACGAAGATAGGTAGGATAATTGATTCAAACGTAGATGTTAGGGAACTTCAGGAGGATTTAGACAAACTCTACTCTTGGTAAGAAAAGTGGCAGATGCAGTTCAATGTAGATAAATGCAAGGTTGTGAAGCTCCGGTGTCCATAACCATAGCACTCGTAAGTTAAATAATATAGAACTTAGCCATACAGATTGCGGAAAGGACTTGGGGGTTATGGTAAGCAGCAACCTTAAACCAAGTAATCTATTTGCCTTATTATGTATGCTTAGGCATTGCTGTCTTGGTTTAAGGTTGTAATAAAGTTGGTAGAATGACCGACAATATGTAAAGCAAAAGGACACAAGTGCAACTAATGTGACATTTATTGTGGCAACGTCTCGCTCTCCAGGAGCTTTTTCAAGCTTGTAAAGTAAAAGGACACAAGTGCAACTAATGTGACATTTATTGTGGCAACGTTTCGCTCTCCAGGAGCTTTATCAAGCCATTACAAACAATACATGGACACAGAGGGTATATAAAGGCTCAGAGTGAGGTGAATACTAGTGAGGTACCATTTCGATGTTCACTAGTCGTAGTAGTAGTAGTAGTAGTAGTAGTAGTGGTAGTGACAAAAGTAATACAATATGGTAGAGCAATTAATTCGTACATGAGTAAAAGGATATAAAAGCTATTACTTGGGTAACATAAAAATAGTTGGACAAATATAAACTGGAATGAGGCAGCTTGTTTCAGTGTTCACTCTCTGTGCTTTGTGTAGTATAACAGGAGAGACTATGTGATGGCAGGGTTTACTGTTTTCAGGAGGATTCTTGCTAAGACTTCGGAGATGGTGAAGCTGCCGTTGTTTTGTTTAATTGTATTTGAAACAGCGATCAGTGCTGATTCAAGGCACTTGCGTGTGCGGAAATTAGTTTCTTTTATCACTAATTGGGCGTCTCTGAATTTCATAAGATGATTTGTGGAATTTCGGTGTTGTACACAGGCGTTGTTTAAGTTGTCGTTCCTACATGCGTATATGTGTTCATTGAGGCGGGTGTCGAGGTTTCTTGCTGTTTCACCTACGTAGATCTTGTCACAGCCTCCACAGGGTATAGTGTAACATGGGAATGGGGTCCCCAATAAGTGCCGTCCTAGCCAACTTATACATGGAACACCTAGAGTCCGAACACTTCGCCAACATCATCCCTTCAAGCGTCACTTGGTTACGTTACGTGGACGATGTCCTCGTAATAACTCCAAAACGTTTTGATGTACGGGATCTTCAGGCAAGGCTCAACGCAGTTGAACCAGCGATTCAGTTTACACTAGAAGAAGAGTCCAATGACAAGCTGCCTTTCCTCGACGTCCTCATTCACAAAGTAGACAACAACCTAAGATTTCAAGTTTATCAGAAACCCACCAATAAAAATGATCTCACACACTTCTATTCCAGTCAAGATACCAAGACCAAAAGAGGCATCATCATCGGGTTTTTCCTAAGAGCATACTGAATTTGTAGTCCTGAGTTTCTTGACGAGGAATGTACTTACATTCACTGAGTTACAATTTCCTTCTTTTTTTCATCAAAGACTGCAAGAAAAGAGCTCTTCAGATCATCAATTCTCCACGCATCAACACCGCTCCCAACAAAGTTATAATTCTTCCCAACAGCCAGGTTGCACTAAACGTCTCAAAAGTACTTTCACAAGCTAACACCAGAGTCGCCATCGCTTCTACCACTTCAATAAAGGATCTAACCAGGACAAAACCCAAGCACCACGAACCAGTCAATGCAGGAGTTTACACTATACCCTGTGGAGGCTGTGACAAGATCTACGTAGGTGAAACAGCAAGAAACCTCGACACCGCCTCAATGAACACATATACGCATGTAGGAACGACAACTTAAACAACGCCTGTGTACAACACCGAAATTCCACAAATCATCTTATGAAATTCAGAGACGCCCAATTAGTGATAAAAGAAACTAATTTCCGCACACGCAAGTGCCTTGAATCAGCACTGATCGCTTTTTCAAATACAATTAAACAAAACAACGGCAGCTTCACCATCTCCGAAGTCTTAGCAAGAATCCTCCTGAAAACAGTAAACCCTGCCATCACATAGTCTCTCCTGTTATACTACACAAAGCACAGAGAGTGAACACTGAAACAAGCTGCCTCATTCCAGTTTATATTTGTCCAACCTATTTTTATGTTACCCAAGTAATAGCTTTTATATCCTTTTACTCATGAACGAATTAATTGCTCTACCATATTGTATTACTTTTGTCACTACCACTACTACTACTACTACTACTACTACGACTAGTGAACATCGAAATGGTACCTCACTAGTATTCACCTCACTCTGAGCCTTTATATACCCCCTGTGTCCATGTATTGTTTGTAATGGCTTGATAAAGCTCCTGGAGAGCGAAACGTTGCCACAATAAATGTCACATTAGTTGCACTTGTGTCCTTTTACTTTACATATTGTCGGTAATTCTACCAACTTTATTTTTATCAAGCTTGATAAAGCTCCTGGAGAGCGAAACGTTGCCACAATAAATGTCACATTAGTTGCACTTGTGTCCTTTTGCTTTACATGGTTTAAGGTTGCTGCTTACCCATAACCCCCAAGTCCTTTTTGCATTCGACGAATTGCGAAAAGGACTTGGGGGTTATGGTAAGCAGCAACCTTAAACCAAGACAGCAATGCCTAAGCGTACGAAATAAGGCAAATAGATTACGGGGATTTATATCAAGAAGTGTAAGCAACAGAATTCCAGAGGTCATGCTGCAGATTTATACATCATTAGTAAGGCCTCACCTTGATTATGCAGCTCAATTCTGGTCTCCATATTACAGAATGGACACAAATTAGTTAGAAAACATTCAGCGTAGGATGACTAAAATAATCCATAGCATTAGAGATCTTCCTTATGAAGAAAGATTGAAGACTCTTAAGTTACATTCACTTGTTAGATGAAGAATGAGGGGAGACCTGATCGAAGTGTATAAGAACATAAGAAAGGAGGAACACTGCAGCAGGCCTGTTGGCCCATACTAGGCAGGTCCTTTGCAATTCATCCCACTAACAAACATTTGACCAACCCAATTTTAGATTTAGAAAGGACATAGGTAAGTACTGGTTTTCTAACAGAGTTGCAGATGCGTGGAACAGTCTTCCCAGTGGGGTGATAGAGGCTAGGACCTTGGGTAGCTTTAAGAAGAGACTGGACAAATATATGAGTGGGAGGGGCTGGGTTTTGATTGTGTCAAGGGGTACAGGAGTTATTTCTTTAGTAGCTTTAGGTAGATGTCGTTTTGATAAGGACCTGCCTCGTATGGGCCAATAGGCCTTCTGCAGTGTTCCTACATTCTTATGTTCTTAATTTTCAATGCCACCCAAGAAACAAGCTCCAATGTGCAAGTCCCACTCAAATCCAACCCCTCCCACTCGTGTACTTATCCAACCTAAATTTGAAACTACCCAAAGTCCTAGCCTCAATAACCCAACTAGGTAGACTGTTCCACTCATCAACTACCCTATTTCCAAACCAATACTTTCCTATGTCCTTTCTAAATCTAAACTTATCTAATTTAAATCCATGGAAGATAGGTATTAATGAAGGGGATATTAACAAGGTCTTGAGGATATCTCTCCAAGAGAGAACCCGCAGTAATGGATTTAAATTAGATAAGTTTAGATTTAGAAAGGACGTAGGAAAGTATTGGTTTGGAAATAGGGTAGTTGATGAGTGGAACAGTCTACCTAGTTGGGTTACTGAGGTTAGGACTTTGGGTAGTTTCAAATTTAGGTTGGATAAGTATATGAGTGGGAGGGGTTGGATTTGAGTGGGACTTGCACATCAGAGCTTATTTCTTGGGTAGCATTGAAAATTGGTTGGTCAAATGTTTGTTAGTGGGATGAATTGTAAAGGACCTGCCTAGTATGGGCCAACAGGCCTGCTGCAGTGTTCCTCCTTTCTTATGTTCTTAATTTGAGAAGGACTGGTAAGATATGAGTCAGTAATGTTTTCACTTTTAATATCTATCGCGTGGTCAGTAGTCGTAAGGTTACAGCGGTAAATAATGGGTCCACTGAAGTGGGAAAATGACGCATTCAATTTAGAACTGAACTGTACCTAAGTAACATCTGAGCAGTAGGCCTGATGCAGGAATATATAGGAAAATTCAAACAAAATATATAGAATGTAAACATACCATGATTGAGAAGAGAGGCAGCAAAGTATGCCAGTTAGTAGAGGTAAAAATTCCTTGAATGATGACAAGTGCCGAGCTCTGCTCTATAAAAGTCTGGAGTCAGATGATAACTTGACAGGTCATACCTTCACCTCACTTGCTCAACTTAAATGCATGTGACAGTTATGAACTCTTGTTGTCCTATATGTTTTTATTTTTTTCTCCTTAGTAAATTTACTAATGAAAATATTGAGAATATGTAGTACAGCATATAAAACGAATATAAAACTTACCATGACTGAAAAGTGTGGGCAGCTAAGTAGAAGAGTTTGCAGAGGTAAAATATTTCTCGACTGATGACAAAAGCAGATGTCAGCTGTATATAAAGGTCTGGAGGTCAGGTGAAAACTTGACAGGTGATGCCTTCACCTTACTTGATCAACTTAATTGCTCCTGACAGTTATGAACTCTTGTTCTGCTATTTATTTTCATCCTTATTAAATTTACTAATGAAAATATTGAGAATATATAATACAACAAATAAAAAGAATATGAACTTACCATTGTTGAGAAGTGTGGCAGCTAAGTAAATGAGTTAGTAGAGGCAAAAGTTTCGTGATTGATGACATGAGCAGATTTGTGTTGTATATGGAAGTCTGGAGGTTCTGTGATAACATGACAAGTTGTCCCTTCACCTCACTTGCTCAACTAGTTACAACTGACTATTATGAACTCTTGTTCTGCTATTTATTTTCTCTTTAGGAAATGTACTAATGAAAAGATTAAAAGGTGGAGCACTGCATCAGACCTACTGGCCCATGTTAGGCAGGTCTAACTCACACCCACTCATAATATAAGAAAGGAGGAGCTCTGAAGCAGGTCTACTGAAACATGATTGGTAGGTCAACTCACACCCAGTCATAAGAACATAAGTTATGTGTCTCCTTTAGGTGACGTGTCTGACCTCAGTAGGTCAAGGCATTGGCTTAAACCGGTGGGAGAATAGGACCTGCCTCGCATAGGCCATTAGGCCTGTTGCAGTGTTCCTTCTCAATGTAGAATCGCTGTGGCTTGGAGTCTAAGAAGACATCAATCACATTCGAATTGATCTCCAGCTGAATTTTACCAGCAAGATAGTCTGTATTTTTAGTATTACTTATATTTACTTTTGGAGTCTTACCATCTAGTCTTATAGTGCATAGCCGACACCCATGTGAACAGTTACAGGCTTGGCATCATATGCGCATTGATAACCTACACCATCAAACATCAATTCTTGAGTGGACACACCTAGTTTAACACGGTGCGTCTCACCGGCAATGTTGAATTTCCTGTAGTCTTCTCCAATTTTCATTGGGAGCACGTACTTTCCCTCGTCAAAGATAATGTTACACTTCCCGTCTCCATATGTTACTGTACGAGGATCGTTCCACAGCATGTTCTCCATAGGTTCGGATCTCTCGTGAAACACCATCAATCTCAATGGACTTTGTTTTCAGGTGTACCAGCTATCCGATCTTTAGTAGTTAGGAGATGTAGATTACGTTTTCCAGTCAACTGCTCTTGCAGTGCATACCCACGATAATACTGTGAGTCACATTTTGCCATTTTAGCTTTTCTCAATTCGTTATTTTCTAATTCTTGTCTTCCTCTCTTTCTTCCCATGTCTCGTGATTCAGGGCCTACAGTGAATTCCATTGAATCCCCTCGTCTTAATCCAGGAACAGCAGGACATGGTTCCAAGCGAGGGATGGTTGAACCCACGGTATTGGTGGATGCAATACCAGCATTACCAAGCCGACTAACAGCTGTTCGATTTCCGGAGTCAATGGTACTTGAAATAGGAACTTTAAGATGCACAGCATCACCAAAACCATGACGAGGAGCTTGCTTCACATTTTTGTTGAGCTCTACACAAGGCCGCAAAAGATACTCTGGGTCAAAGATGGGACTTATGGGCCGCGAAACTAAATCCATCAGCCCTTTAAGCTCCAGCTCCTGATAAAAAAAGATTTGAGTATAAGTACACAATTCATCACATTAACTGAACATCTGAACTCACAAATATGTGGATGGAAAGAATGTAATGATGAAGGAATTACTAGTGATATGAGCAAATTCGCCGATGACACGAAGATAGGTAGGATAATTGATTCAAACGTAGATGTTAGGGAACTTCAGGAGGATTTAGACAAACTCTACTCTTGGTAAGAAAAGTGGCAGATGCAGTTCAATGTAGATAAATGCAAGGTTGTGAAGCTCCGGAGTGTCCATAACCATAGCACTCGTAAGTTAAATAATATAGAACTTAGCCATACAGATTGCGGAAAGGACTTGGGGGTTATGGTAAGCAGCAACCTTAAACCAAGTAATCTATTTGCCTTATTATGTATGCTTAGGCATTGCTGTCTTGGTTTAAGGTTGTAATAAAGTTGGTAGAATGACCGACAATATGTAAAGCAAAAGGACACAAGTGCAACTAATGTGACATTTATTGTGGCAACGTCTCGCTCTCCAGGAGCTTTTTCAAGCTTGTAAAGTAAAAGGACACAAGTGCAACTAATGTGACATTTATTGTGGCAACGTTTCGCTCTCCAGGAGCTTTATCAAGCCATTACAAACAATACATGGACACAGAGGGTATATAAAGGCTCAGAGTGAGGTGAATACTAGTGAGGTACCATTTCGATGTTCACTAGTCGTAGTAGTAGTAGTAGTAGTAGTAGTAGTGGTAGTGACAAAAGTAATACAATATGGTAGAGCAATTAATTCGTACATGAGTAAAAGGATATAAAAGCTATTACTTGGGTAACATAAAAATAGGTTGGACAAATATAAACTGGAATGAGGCAGCTTGTTTCAGTGTTCACTCTCTGTGCTTTGTGTAGTATAACAGGAGAGGACTATGTGATGGCAGGGTTTACTGTTTTCAGGAGGATTCTTGCTAAGACTTCGGAGATGGTGAAGCTGCCGTTGTTTTGTTTAATTGTATTTGAAACAGCGATCAGTGCTGATTCAAGGCACTTGCGTGTGCGGAAATTAGTTTCTTTTATCACTAATTGGGCGTCTCTGAATTTCATAGATGATTTGTGGAATTTCGGTGTTGTACACAGGCGTTGTTTAAGTTGTCGTTCCTACATGCGTATATGTGTTCATTGAGGCGGGTGTCGAGGTTTCTTGCTGTTTTCACCTACGTAGATCTTGTCACAGCCTCCACAGGGTATAGTGTAACATGGGAATGGGGTCCCCAATAAGTGCCGTCCTAGCCAACTTATACATGGAACACCTAGAGTCCGAACCCTTCGCCAACATCATCCCTTCAAGCGTCACTTGGTTACGTTACGTGGACGATGTCCTCGTAATAACTCCAAAACGTTTTGATGTACGGGATCTTCAGGCAAGGCTCAACGCAGTTGAACCAGCGATTCAGTTTACACTAGAAGAAGAGTCCAATGACAAGCTGCCTTTCCTCGACGTCCTCATTCACAAAGTAGACAACAACCTAAGATTTCAAGTTTATCGGAAACCCACCAATAAAAATGATCTCACACACTTCTATTCCAGTCAAGATACCAAGACCAAAAGAGGCATCATCATCGGGTTTTTCCTAAGAGCATACTGAATTTGTAGTCCTGAGTTTCTTGACGAGGAATGTACTTACATTCACTGAGTTACAATTTCCTTCTTTTTTCATCAAAGACTGCAAGAAAAGAGCTCTTCAGATCATCATTCTCCACGCATCAACACCGCTCCCAACAAAGTTATAATTCTTCCCAACAGCAGGTTGCACTAAACGTCTCAAAAGTACTTTCACAAGCTAACACCAGAGTCGCCATCGCTTCTACCACTTCAATAAAGGATCTAACCAGGACAAAACCCAAGCACCACGAACCAGTCAATGCAGGAGTTTACACTATACCCTGTGGAGGCTGTGACAAGATCTACGTAGGTGAAACAGCAAGAAACCTCGACAACCCGCCTCAATGAACACATATACGCATGTAGGAACGACAACTTAAACAACGCCTGTGTACAACACCGAAATTCCACAAATCATCTTATGAAATTCAGAGACGCCCAATTAGTGATAAAAGAAACTAATTTCCGCACACGCAAGTGCCTTGAATCAGCACTGATCGCTGTTTCAAATACAATTAAACAAAACAACGGCAGCTTCACCATCTCCGAAGTCTTAGCAAGAATCCTCCTGAAAAACAGTAAACCCTGCCATCACATAGTCTCTCCTGTTATACTACACAAAGCACAGAGATGTGAACACTGAAACAAGCTGCCTCATTCCAGTTTATATTTGTCCAACCTATTTTTATGTTACCCAAGTAATAGCTTTTATATCCTTTTACTCATGAACGAATTAATTGCTCTACCATATTGTATTACTTTTGTCACTACCACTACTACTACTACTACTACTACTACGACTAGTGAACATCGAAATGGTACCTCACTAGTATTCACCTCACTCTGAGCCTTTATATACCCTCTGTGTCCATGTATTGTTTGTAATGGCTTGATAAAGCTCCTGGAGAGCGAAACGTTGCCACAATAAATGTCACATTAGTTGCACTTGTGTCCTTTTACTTTACATATTGTCGGTAATTCTACCAACTTTATTTTTATCAAGCTTGATAAAGCTCCTGGAGAGCGAAACGTTGCCACAATAAATGTCACATTAGTTGCACTTGTGTCCTTTTGCTTTACATGGTTTAAGGTTGCTGCTTACCATAACCCCCAAGTCCTTTTTGCATTCGACGAATTGCGAAAAGGACTTGGGGGTTATGGTAAGCAGCAACCTTAAACCAAGACAGCAATGCCTAAGCGTACGAAATAAGGCAAATAGATTACGGGGATTTATATCAAGAAGTGTAAGCAACAGAATTCCAGAGGTCATGCTGCAGCTTTATACATCATTAGTAAGGCCTCACCTTGATTATGCAGCTCAATTCTGGTCTCCATATTACAGAATGGACACAAATTCGTTAGAAAACATTCAGCGTAGGATGACTAAAATAATCCATAGCATTAGAGATCTTCCTTATGAAGAAAGATTGAAGACTCTTAAGTTACATTCACTTGTTAGATGAAGAATGAGGGGAGACCTGATCGAAGGTTAAAAACATAAGAAAGGGGGAAACACTGGGC